>VDFB02271358.1:530340243-530446303 GCA_007258455.2 Sequoia sempervirens | reverse complement strand
AAATAATAATTTTAATGTCCAATTTGGCCAAAAATTGTAAACCACTATTATGGAATCACCCGGCACATAAATATCGGTATGAGCGAGGTAAAATATTTGATGGTGGTAACAAAAATTCACCAATCAATTTACAACAAAAAATAATTTGTTCATATAAAGAATATTAATGGTACATATTTCATCATTTATTTATTAGTGATGAACTAATGACAATTAAAATAGATGAAAAAAGATGGCATTTATGAAATACCTTAACATCTATGAGATTGCTATGTTTGATAAAGTATTCATAACCTTAAAGTTCAACAGCAACAATACAGCAGAGAGAAGAGTTGTTTCAGAACCTTCATAAAGGGGCTCATATGCCTTGTCAAGTATAGGTAAATCATGAACATCATCAAAGTCGTCTTGATCATCATGATCAGCTCTGCCACTAAATGTGGCATAGATCAATGTATTCGTACCATCATCTTCAGCTGTGTTTTCTGGCATGTAATCATCTTCTTCCATAGGATCAGGGTATGTGCAAGATCATCATGGAAAAAATAGGCCCTTAAGTGGAAAAAAATTTAGAAAATTCAAAGATAGGCAACTTGATGTAAAAATTTGAATAAGTTATCTATATTCTTTCAAAAATATGAAAGAATAGAATCTGTAGAAAATTGAATGTAGTTTTTAAACTACTAGGTTTTTTTTTTTTTTTAAATCTATTTGGTGAAAATTTGAAATTTCAATGCAATAGTACTTAAATTTCAAGGAAAAAATAACAAGTAGATGTTTGTCTGACCACCCTAACCACAATAAAATGATAATATTTTTTTATAAGATTTTAGACATAAGTAGAGGACTCATGTCCATATGTGATGCATATTTTTTTGTAATTTTTTTCTAATTAAATAATTAATATTAATTTTTTATTACAAATTTAAAAAAATATAAAACTCATATGTATGACCACCTTAACTTGGTCAAAACTTCGTGAAATTCAATCTTTGTTTTTAATGCTATAGTATGCGAAGCATAGAAGGTGATGCATATTTTGGATTCAAAAATGTAATACCATTTGAAAGCTAGATATTTTTCAATCACCTATCAATCAACACTTAGTCGTAATTCAAATAGAAATGAATAATAATTATTTATTAAATTCAAAGTAAAGCATAATTTATATTGGTGGAAAGCTGAGAATCTCCTTTAAAAAACTCCTTTTCATTTCATCACTTGTGTAAAAAAAAAAGTCGCCAGCCACATACCCGCCAAACACCCATCATATTGCTACTTTTCGCCCATCATGATCCTCGGGTGACATACCCATCATTAACTTCATCTTCGAGTATTCGCCGTGATCCATGTTCATCCGCTTTGTAAAACCACATTCTTCTGGGCAAGGCTGTGATAATCCATATCATCTACCCTAAGGTGCCCCACCTTTATAATAATGATAGACACAAATAAACCATAATCATGATCAAGTAATTATATATATATATAATGTTAAAACGATATAAACATTTACAAATTCAATCAATATAAACACATAATAAACAACTTACCAATGGACGATAATCATGCCCCCCTTCAACATGACCATGTCGCCTACAATGTTTCTCAGTTGTTGTGATTAAAAGTCGCTCAAGTTTTAAGCCCTTAAATATTGCAAGGACAATAAATATTTCCCATCACCTCTTCTTTTTTTTTTTCATAATCTAGCCTACAATCTATCAGTGTCTCTTTATTTTGTTCGATCATTAGTATCTCGATATGATTTTTTTTCTTTGCCAAGCTTGACTATTTAGATCTTCAAAAAATATCAAACTCACACTCCAATAATTTTATTCATAGATAGGTAACATAGTCTAATAATTCCGATATTTTACACCAAAAAAATTTGGCATGCAACTACCCCTGCAAAAGAGAAGATAGTCTGAAGTTAATGACCCCAAAAAACACTTTACAATGCTAATTCCAAAACTTATTAAATTCTGATTTTACTATGATTTCCAACTGTTAAGACTCCTAAAATCAGAATATTGAACTTGATCACAAAATTTCTACAAAAATGGAGGTAGCGAGCTAGTAAGAGCAAGTGACCCATTCCTATGGAGCAATGAGTCGGAATCATCATTGCTAATGTCAATACGGATTTATCCTTTTAGTTAAAGATGCAATGTGTCACTTCTTATGACGAGCTTATCCCTAGGGCCCTCAACATTGAGAGAGCCCTAATAAAAAACAACAGAAGCATTGGTAAGAGCATGATTAGGGTACAAAACCTAGGCCTCCGTAGAAACATAAACAATAACTCTAGCGGATTAGTGAGGTTGTAATACCAAAAAGATTGAGACATTGTAGCTAATAACAAAATCTTGCAATCTAAAGATTGTACCCAATAACAAGCAATACCTTATGGAAGCGCATCGGACGGTAAAATGAAATCTACTGGTGAAGAAGAATGACAAATACTTGAGATGTATCAAAAATAGGCTAAGTGTTGGATAAGATAATAAAGCTCAAACCTTGCATAGTAAAGTGGAGATTTTAATAGTGAGTTTCCTTACCCCTTGCTGACCTTAAGGGTTTTTCAAATGCTTTTGGTAGTGTTAGACAAGGAAAATGCAATCAGGGAATGACTATCCAAATGAAGTAACAGTGGTAATCATAGGTTCAATGTTTCTTCTTAGCTATTAATATTGTATAATGGAGGTAGTGGATTGCATGTTTGAGCAGTGTTTTGAGACTCACCAAAGATGGGAAAATAGTGAATAATACCTTGTGGACTGTGAAGTAGTGTCAATAAGGTTGAAGGATCTTAAGAACTACAATACCATGAAACAATGAGTCCCCCTGTAGTAAGTAGGCGTACCATAGCATAGTTTGATTTTATAGAAGGATGCTCATGAAAGGAATCTTCAAGTGATAGTGAGTGATATTTGAGATTGCAGCTAAGGATGCAATACCCACCTTAAAGGAAGTTAGCAAAGTAGTAAATGTGCAAGAAAATGAATCATACACAACAAACAATTCACAATGTTATCTTCCATAATGCCTTGAGTTTGAAGACAAAATTTTTATTGTATCTTCATGATGAAAGTGGTGAGCTTAATGGTCAATCACTGGCAACCATGATTTTAAAACATGCTATTGTGCTTATGGAGGCAACATTTTTAGCAAGGCAGTGAGTGGTGGTTTGGAACAATGGCAGTGTATGAAGGACTTGCTTTTATATGCATACTATGCAGTCTAGCTTAAAATAGCGTTCTTAGAAGAGATTGAAGTGGATTATGGAACTCAAGGGTTACCATGAAAAGGATTAAAGCAAAGACTGAGATCTATTTAAAAGCCACAGTCATGAAGATATTAAAGATGTCACATGCAAAACCTAGTAGCTAGAGTAATGAATACAGTGCCAAAGAGGATAGTGTGTTGGGGCAGATTTAGGAGATCTCCACATTATCTAATTACAGGGAAATACATCATTTATTTATTTTTTTAATTAAAAGAAATCATTCTAAACCCTATATAAGATACATTGATACTTCAAAAGCCTCTGAAGGAATTTGAGATTATGCAAATATATGTCAAGTAACATTCATAAGGTTTAGAAAATCTTGATCACTCTCTAGAATAGCCCATTAAACATGGGTTGTGCTTGAATGCACTACATAATTGATATAACACAACCACTCTGCATATCAACCAGAGTTATAGGCTCTTTATTGCAGCAAGAGGTAATCACTCTTCGATCATGTTATAATTACATCCTATCCTGTTAAACTTGAGACAACCTGAATGCACCCAATGATGATTATTGACACCTACATTATACAACCTGAATTAACTACATTATATGAGTGCCTCCATTTCTATCACAACATAGCCACATTAAATTTGGGTCACACATGAATGCATCCTGTATTTGTTATAGCACAATTGTGCCACATGACCAATACAATTATGGACCACATAATTACAGTCACAAGAATCCATTCCTCCGTTGTGATCTTATGGTGATTCCACACAACAAAATCTGGACATGAAATTCTCAAAACCCTTAACCTCTAAAAATGAAATCTGATGAGATGTTGCTTTAAAATATAATTTTCAAACCTGGAACTACAAATCTGACTTCACAACTGAATTCTACAAAAATACAATGACTACCCTCAACCTGGTGATATCTTCTTGAATTTTTTCTGATTTTTCCCAAGAAAATCCTCCTTAGTTCTCCATAAACTGTCTCAAGTAGAGCAAAACACTGTCGCAATAAATCAGGCGCGAACTCACTTTTCTTTATGTCCACCACAATTTGATGTTTTTTTAATTTTTCATGTTTTTCGAACATTCGACGAAAATAATAGCCGACATTTCGACGAATGCAAGGTTCGTTGAAATTTCAACGAACGTCGGGGATAAACTTTCAAAAAAATTGGAAATTACACATCAAATTTTACAAGCACCCGATGAACATCATATTTTACATATTTCGTCGATCTGTTTTGTCGTATTTTGCAGTAAAATCTATTAGTGTGAGAATACCAGTAGGAAAGAACCAAGTGAAGAAAACCTTCGGTTAAAGCCAAAAGTTACAAAACATTTTACAATCTCGGGACCATTTACATACAGAGAAGCCAATTTTTCCATTTGGCATTCATCTAACTTGTCGACTTACATGTCCATAATTCAAGAAAAAAAATGCATCGTATACAATTTGAATTGTGCCTTAATGAAACCTGACTCAAAAAAGTAGCTAACAATTTGTATTCGAAACTATAATCTGCATTGTTATAGTTTGGCCAAAAAATTGCTCAATTTTTTTTTCATTTGAATACCTAGACATGTCGAAATCATAATAAAAAAACTCACTTTGGCTTTCACTTATTCTTCCATCTGCATATTCTCCATAGATTTCTCCCCTTGCTCACCATGACCCACATCCATATTATGATAATTGAGCGCAATATTCATATCTAGTACCACAGTAGCAACCCGATTCTGAACCAAATTCTAGAAAAACCTCTTCCAAATGTGCACTAACTAGTTGGCATTGAATAACTAAAGAAGTTGCATGGATACAATTATGATAAAGCAAGGAAGACACATAATGATATTTTTCTCTGAAACATTCAAACATTTATCTCCCCACATGATGACTATATCTTGGAAATTCCTTGTTAAGATGACTTGGGTCAGTAAGCTTCAGAGACTGCTTGAATGCATCATAAAAATTAAAAAATTCCCTATTATGAGGTAAGAAGTGTGGTTGAAATATTCCACCCACATAACCCTCCCCCATGCAAAAAACATACTTCTGTGTGTAGTCAAGAAGGGCATCATTCAACAGGAATATGTCTTTAACCAATTTTTCTGTAATTACAATCACAAAATCTAGACATTGTAGCATATCCAAGAGGTTAGAGATGAAAATTGACAAAATATTTGATGGGAAAAGCAACCTCCTTGACTTTGGATAGAGAACTTCCATCCCAATAACACACTTGAGACACCTATAATCGCAGGGACATCGTAGCTTAAACACAGTTTGTAGATGGAGCTCTTCCAAACTTCCTCTAAATGGCCTCTTCCACCTTTGCACTGAAAACCACACATGATAATTCTTCGGACAATAATCCATCACTGTTACATCCCTTACAACTTTTTTTAAAAATTAATCCTTCAAAGGATAGTTATGCATAGTTTACTATTTTTAACAAAAACTTACTTTGGCCAAATAAATAGAGGAGCTTTTGCCATAAGACATTAACTATCATGATGAAATAGAGATTAGTTTGTACAAAGCTAAACTTGAACATCAAAAAAGTGACATTTAACACATGCTTCATTGATCTCCTACACCTCCAGAATAAATGAATCATTTAACCATAAGATGCTAAATGTAATGAAAATTTGGTAAACCATTTTAAGAAATAATGAGATGAAAACACCTATTACCATGTCTCAAGAATTATTTCTTTTTGAAAGGACAGATATAGAAATCCATGTATACCACAGCTGAAAGTTGGAAAATCCAAATTTCACTGTAGATTACTAAGGAATATGAATAAGCTTAACCACATAAATGAATGATTACACCAATTTCCAACAACACAAAAGTCTTAAATCATCATGAAATAAGAACACACCTTTAGTTGAATCCAAACCATGTGAACCTAATTACACAATATTTAGTGTGCCCCCAAATCTGCATAAAAAATTAACACTAGGATTTGTGTTATTTGTTTGAAATGGCATACAAGCCATCTCAATTGTACTAGTGCCACATACTTTTGATAAGAACCTAAAATTGCACATATGAATAGTATGATTCAGATATAGGCTTTCAGTAGCTTCAGAATTTGTTAACTTTGCTTGCATCACCTTAATTCCTTCTTGTGATATCATTAAATGATTCTTAAAAAAAATTCATCTCTAATGCTTTCATTTCTCTTTCATATATCAAGTCAAGAAACTCCCACACATGTAATTGTCAATTACACATGTGTTGTTAGATCTTTAATTATGCTAAATTAATTTTTCTTCTACATAGATCTAAAAAGAACATTTGGCACTTGTAATTTTCAATTACCCATGTGGTGGCAAGTAACACACTTGTAATTTCTAATTACACATGCATAGTTAGATCACCAAGTTAATCTGTTTACATAGATCTAACCAAAAACATAACACATATGTAATTTCCAATTACATATATGAGGCTGGATCATATCATCTCCCCATGAAAATTTATCACATATATATGCATTCTTATTCCTAAAATATAACAAACCCTATCTAACCTACATAGATGTTAGAAAAAAATTGATATAATTTAGGAGTTTCCTTCCTTAATCAGAATTACTATCTAGTCCATAATCAAATTCTCAAAAATTGTACCATGCCAAATTTACTAGATGCTTGTACCCACCAAAAACTTAATTGGTTAAACTACAAAATCTAACAATTTTTTTCCTCTTTTGTTAGTAAAGCTTCTAAAATAGAATGCCTCTTACCTAGTGCATCCACATGAGTAAATTTATTATCTACTTGATCACACCCATAGTTTTCCAAAAAAATATGCAACCATATTTCCTTCTTTGTATGTGTGTAAGGTTTGATAGTTACCTACTTTGTCGAAAAATTCCCATATCTGCTTAACAATATATTCTAGCTTCCAATTCTGAAGCTTATGATCTCGACATGCATTAATTAAAATCATTGAATCACCTTCTACTTGAATCATAGGTAGTTTTAAACTAAGGACTAGCTTCAAACCAAACAAAAGAGCTTGAGCCTCGACAACATTATTAGTTCTAGACATCAATTTATAAGATTTTTCACATAACACTAAACCTTTATGATCGCTTATAACCACCCCTACTCCAAATAAACCTAGATTCCCCCTAGATGCTCCATCTATATTCTTCTTAAAGATACCTAAATGAGGAGGAGACCACACTATGGAATATCTGTTTACTTTTGGAACATACTAATGAAGATTATCTTTGAAATGAAGGGATAATAAAGTCCATGAGGACACCAAGCTTGAGTCCCAAGTAGTGAAAAGTGAGCCAACATGCTTTACTTTGTACACATAAGCATTTATTGTTTCAAATATTGACCTTTCCAATAGTAATAGCATTTGATCAATGTTCAATTTTTCTTTCCTAAAAATAATTCTATTTCTTGCCCACTAAATAGCCCATAATACTGAGGATGGTATTACGCACCAAATACTTGCAAAAAATAATGTTTTATATAGTTGTGGCCAACTAGTAAATAGTTTCCAAATAGTGTCTCGCATAGTTTTTAACCAATTCATTTTAGCCACTACAAACAACCAACAAATATGTGCTTCTCAGCACAAAAGAAAGAGGTGATTTATGTCTTTGAACTCCTATTCACAAAGCACACATTTAAAAGGAATAACTATCTTTAGTTTTGCCAGTTTGTCACTTGTTAGAATTTTATTTTGAATTGCTAGTCATGGAAAACAACCTACTTTAAGAAAAAAATTTGAATTCTAACAAAATTGATAGGCTCTTTGTTGTGATACTTTGAGGGATGCTTGAGAATTTTATTTGTACCCCTCTTTAACTATATAGAAACTCTTTTGTTCTTTAGAAAAAAATAATCTACTAGGTTTGGATGAAAAATAGACTACTCTTTCTTGTAGGATAGTTGAAATATGATCTTTATGATTCTCATCTATTGCCTCTTTTGAAAATTCCTTCTGCTTGAATTTTCCAGTCATTGAATCCACATTCTAAACATAATCTTTTACTTTTGAGCCCCAAGCTTGGGACAAAAAATTTGCAGTGTTCTCAAAATTGAAATCTCTAGCTAGATTTTGGTATCCATTCCAAGAATCTTTCCAAAATGAGGCTTCATTACCATCATTCACTTCCCAAGTTAATTGAGTTAAGCTAAATTTCCTACATGAGACCAAAAAAATTCCACATTGCAGACCTTGAAGGTGGATTTGCAACAATAAAAATTCTCGATGGGAAATGGTTATCTAGATATTTTCTCTGCATAAGATTGCATCACTTAATTGTAGGTTTTGCATACATTTTCCAGACCATCTTAGTTCCTAATTCCAAATTCCTATATAACAAATTGTGAAGGCCTACTCCACCTTTTAACTTCTCTAAACACATTGTTTCCATAGATGGCTATGTGCAGGATCATGATGGGCCAAAAAGTGGCAATATCATGGGTATTTGGCTGAAGACCTTTTTTTTACCCAAAATTGATGAAACAAAAAGGGTTTTTAAAGGAGATTCTTTGCTTTCCACCAATATAAATTATGCTTTACTTTGAATTTAATAAGTAATTATTATTCATTTTCTATTCGAATTACGACTAAAATCCTCATTGATAGGCTGATTGAAAAACATCTATAGCTTTCAAATGGTATCACATTTTTTGAATCCAAAACATGCATCAAATTCTATGCTTTGCATACTATAGGATCAAAAAAAAAAAAATTGAATTTCATGAAGTTTTGACCAATTTAAGGTGGTCAAACATATGAGTTTTTATATTTTTTAAAATTTGTAATAAAAAATTCATAATTAATTATTTACTTGGAAAAAAATTACAAAAAAATATGCATCACATTAGTACATGAGTCCTCTACTTATATCTAAAATCTTATAAAAAAAATATTATCATTTTATTGTTGTTAGGGTGGTCAAACAGACATCTACTTCTTATTTTTTCCCTGAAATTTAAGTACCACTGCATTGAAATTTAAAATTTCCACCAAATAGATTTTTTTTTAAAACAAACCTAGTAGTTTAGAAACTACATTCAATTTTCTATAGATCCTATTCTGACATATTTTTGAAATAACATAGATAACTTATTCAAATTTTTGCGTCAAGTTGCCTAACTCTGATTTTTCTGATTTTTTTGCCACTTAAGGGCATGTTTTTTCCATGATGATCCTGCACATACCCAGATATCAGGGGAATTTTCTTTTTGCTATCAAAATTACCCAACCATAAGAATTTCTTATTCAGCTATCCAAATTCTACCCACTAAAGATAACCATCTACCATTCCATGACAAGATTTTAGCTTGAATGGTTTGAATGATTTTTTGCCAGTAAGTAATCTTGTTCTAACCAGTAAAGAATGGGATACCAAGATATTTACATGGAAAATGGGATTGTTGAAAACCAAAAAGACTCACTATTCAATTTTTCAATATCATATTTTGTATTGAACACATAAATTTTTGACTAAGTTCCTTCATTTAATTTTTGTCTTGAAGCTCTAGTGTACTTATCCAATAATGACTTTATCTACAAAGCTTTTGCTATTGAGGCTTTACCAAAAACCAAAGTATCATCAGAAAAAAGAGAACGAGTCACTGATATGTTAGTATTTGGAATAGATACACCCTAAATGAGACCTTGCATATGAGAATTGTGAAAAGACTTGTTCAAAAATTCAGCTAAAATGATAAATAAGAATGGAGACAATGGATCTCCTTGACGAACCCCTTGGGTAGATCCAAAAAATCCAATTGTTGATCCATTTAATAAAACCATTTAACTTAGCAATAGACAAACATGCCATTATCCACTTACACCACTTAGGAGAAAAATCAAACTTCAATAACACCTGATTCAAAAAATACCAATCAACCCTATCATATGTCTTTTGCATATCAAGTTTAATAATCATTATAGACAATTTATTTACAGGAATGGAGTGCAAAGTTTCATGGGAAACAATTGCTCCTTCTGATGTTTCTCAACCAAGAACAAAACCCCCTATACCTTAGAGATGGTTGAAGGAAGAAGAGGATGTAATCGAAGATAAATGGCCTCTGTAAATATTTTATAAATTGTATTAAACATAAAGAAATAGGCTGAAAATCAGAGAAAGTATTAGGATTTTTTATTTTAGGTATGATGGAAATATTAGTCACATTAAAAAATTTCAACATACCTCCTAATTTTCTTGATTCCTCCAGTGCATTGAGAATATCAACTCCAATGAATTCCCAACATTTTTGATAAAATATGGTAGTGAAACCATCAAGTCCTTTCAGGAGAGATGGAGAAAACCACTTCTTTTACTTCTTGAAGTGAAAAAGGAGCCATTAGCCTAACATTATCTTCATGAGATACCAAATTTGGGATATCCTAAAGAATCTCTTCTCTTTCTCTTGATAAAAGAACATTGCCATTATTATTTAAAGATAATAAGGTAGAAAAAAATTGACTCCTTGATTTTGAATCTCTTCCTCTTTAGTAAGCAGGACTCCTATTAGACTATCTTTAATTGAGAAAATATAACTTTTTTCTTTTTTATTTGTGTTGATATATGGAAATTTTTTGTATTCCTATCTCCATCTTTTAGCCATAATTCTCTAGATTTTTGTCTCCAATAGACCTCCTCTCTCAATAACAACTCCTTCCATACCTCTTGTAATTTTCTTTGTTTTTCAAATAATGCATTATCAAGACCATTAGCAATAATGTTTTTATTTATTGCTTCTAACCTTTTGTAAACCAATTCTTTCTACACAAATACATTCTTAAAAACATGTTGATTCCAAATTTTTAATTGTTGCTTCACAAGCTCCAATTTCTTGTTCAATTGAAACATTCTAGAACCATGAATAAAGGGTGCACTCAACCACCATTGTTTTAGAAAAAGAATAAGATCTAGATGTCTAAACCACATTGCCTCAAATTTAAAAGAGGATTCAAACTTTGTTTTAATTTTTTTTGCAACCAAATCAAGTGAAATATCAAAATGATCAGATGCAGAAAAGGAAGTATTTGAGATTGCAATTGATGATCACTTAATACTCAATTCAGAGAGATTAAGAACCTATCTAATCTCTTCACAATTTGAAGGAAATTCTTCCTCCTATTTTTCCAGGTATATCCACCATTTTGTGGAATTACATCTACCAAAGTATTATCTTGAATGAAAGCAGAAAAATCCTCCATAACTTCCTTTTGAGGACATATACCACCTTTTTTCTCTAGAAAAATTGTAATTGCATTGAAATCCCTCGCAAGAACAACTTTGAATTTCCCCAAACCATCAAGTTTTAGTTTCAGGGTATCCCACAACAACTTATTTCCTATTGTACTATTAGGCCCATATACATTTAGCAACCAAAAAGATAAATCAAAGTGATTAATCTTCATTAGTTGTCAGTTATGATCAAAAGAGATGTTACTAATGCAAACTATTTTTGCATTCCAAAGAGTAAGCAAACCTCTTGAGCCTCGCTAAGAGGGTGAATGAGAAGTTTTCCATTTTCTCCACTTCTTAGTAATAGCTTGAAAATATTCCTCGGAAGTTTTAGTTTCTTGAAGAATAACTAAGTCTTCCCCACAAACATCCAATTTTTGCTTGATTTGAGCTCGTTTGTCAGGGGAATTTATGCCTCTAACATTCCATGATATTAAACCCATTGATACTTGGGAGAGAAACAAATCTCCTTGGTATTTTTTGTTTTAAGCCTATACCCATTTGGGCATCTAATGTTGTCTGTAAACCTGTAGCTATTTCTTCTTGTAACTTGACAGCTAAAGATTTCCTACACCTTTTGGCAAGAGACTTTTTTTCTTGAAGGAGGAGACAATGGTGACTGTGAGATTGATAGTGATACCCAATCATTTGAAATCTCCCCTTCCCAAAAAATCTCTGAAGCAATATCTTCTATCAATTGTTCACCTACAAAGACTAGAGCCTCATCAACAAATTTCTCAAACTCCTCGTCAGAAGGTAAAGTAGAGGAATGAACATTAAAACCAACAAAAGGTGACTGAGACTATAAAACATAATTATCCTCCAATTCTTGGTCATGAAAAATCTTTAACCTTTCTTCACATTGATTAGAAAATCCAAGTGTGAGCATTGAAGCACACTGATTCAATTATTGAAAACTATCAAAATTGATGTGAGAGCCCCCAGCTTCCCCCAGAGAGAGATTTCTACAAGAAGAACCTTCTACAAAATTCAACTTTGACACTTTTGAAATCCCATAATGTTGTAGCTTTACACTAAGAGGAACTTGAGAATTAAACTGTGAACATGTTCCATTAATAAATTGATACCATTTAAAGTAGATATTAAAAATCTTAGACATGAATGGAAAATTTATCAATTGCAACAAATCCTTGTCAAGAGTAGAAAAAGCCACGAGCAATCTGTCATTCAATGAATTAACAAAGCTTTTGAATGAACATGCCTGTTAACATCCATGTTCAAATCCTCCAACTCCACACATTTTGTTGAAGAATGAATAGGTGAATGACATAAAAAGAAGAATTGCTTTGAATCCTCAAAGACCACCTTTTGTTTCCACAAGCCATAGCTTGACTTAATATTAGGAACTATCAGTAGAGTCTTACAAACATCAATAAGCACACAAAGCCTAACAGGTAATGATGGATTAGAGAAAAAAGGTGAATCATGATGTAGATAAATTCCTAGTTGATTTCCTAGGACCTCCATAATGCTTGACTCTTTGTACTCTAACGGTAACCCTTGTAACTGAACCCAATAGGGAATAAATTGAACCCTAGTGTGAGAAGGGAAAAGTTTTGGAGTCCAAAGGGTTTGTAAATAAACCGTCTCCTTCACAAATCCAAGATTTTTTTCTATAAACAACATTTCTATTGTCTTTATCAGAAAATATAACAAAGAAACCTTCTCCCTTATCTAGAAAGAAAACTGTGTTAGATCCATCCCAAGTTTGAAAAACAAAATTTTCCAAAAATTCAAGATCTAGAATGAATTTCCAAAACTTAAAAATTACGGTGACATCCTTAATATCATTAGTCTATGACTGAATCATGGCATGAGGGAGGGTAACAATGACTTGATCACTTCTCTAGATTTATTTTGGAATCCATTTATGCCCATTAAAACTCAAAGCCTTATCCTTCCCCTGCATTTGGTACTTTGAATGAACCCTTCGTACCACATCATCAATTCCATTTGCATTTGGGCCCACGGAAACCTTCTTATTGATCGGGATATTATTTATAAAAGTGAGAGGAGGTTGCAAAGGTACAAAAGGTTTAGGGAAAACAACAAAGATGTCATTCGAAAAAGTGGTCGAACAAGAAAAAGAAGATTTTGGAATGAAGGGAGCCCTAGAAATACCTGAAATAGGAATATTATTAGGAATGTGTTAGCTCTCAAAAATGCAGGTAAGAATACCTCAAGAGGCTACCAATCTCTTGGTACGTTTTAGGGTAACAGACAAGGTCAGATATTTTAGACCTTCTACTCTTCAGGTGCTGCTAGACCTAGGCGGGTGTACCTATACGAATGAAGCAGACTTAATGTGCTTATCTCTCTTGAAATGTTTTTCCCATAATGGCAGATGGGAGTGGAAAAATGAAATCAAATTTGGTATAGATTGTATAGCAATATTCAAAGCTGAATCCTAATATGCTCAGTTAACAGATGTAAAAAATATGAATGAGACTTAATAATGAAAATGCAGAGACTAGTGATTTATTAGGTATGCAGAGTCAAATGAAATAGAAATGGGCAACTTATTTTTGGAGAACACTCAAATTTTTTGGCATATGTTTTTTTTATAACTTGTATAAACATGCAAGAATGTGACTACCAAGTTCTTTAATAATCCAGATGAATTTCCCTGATTTTTGTGATCAACCAAAATGATTTAATCTATCCTTGAAAGAACCAGTTAATTAACCACATAGGTACAACAAATGTGCACTGATAAACTGAATATAAACTTGTTATAACAATTTAAATAACCAGAAAATACCAACCCTGGAAACAACTTTAGTAATACTTTCAATAAGCTCAACAAACAATTGACACCAGATATTTGTTACAACATCAATTGATTTTCATTGATATCTCCATTTGAAATTATGCATCATAGTCTCACAGTACGACATTTTCTATCTACTCTATTTTTCCCTAATCTATCTAATCTAATCTAATAATAATCCCCTAATTTACAATTGGAAATGAACATTCATACACCAGCATCTGAAAGGACACATCGCTTCGTATTCCAAACATTGTCCAACAGTATTTGGGTTTTATTTAACATGCGCCAAACACTTTCTGAGACATTCTGTAGTCATACCGATCCTCAATGTTACACCGAAAATCATCCTTTGGTACTATGTGTTTTGTTGTGACCTATTGTCGGGGAGACGTCCCACAGACTATACTTTGTCTTACCGCAAGATTCACCTTTTGTCATCGTGACAATTCTGAGTCGGGAAGTGGTTTCATAAAACACCTTGTGTCTTACCGAGATGCACCCCATGGTAATTTTTTGGTCGCTGAAATGTAACCACCTTTTCGCCGATGAAAACACATCTCGGCATGACCTTCAAGTTTCTCACTGATGAAATTGATCTTACCGATGAAATAAATTTCATTAGCAAGACTATGAATCTTCGAAAAGACTCATACCGATGCCAAATGTCTCGCCGAACCTGTTCCTCCATATTACTCTATTCGATGAGACTCTCCCTGAAGTATTCTATTGGTGTGACTTATAGGTCAGTAGGACTACATGACTTCCTCCCAATATTTCTTTGATAGAATCCCTCCACTGTGTCGGCAAGACCAAACACCTTCGGTAAGACCTTACTCTGATGCATTTTAGTCTTACCGATATGCATATCCTCATCGGTGTGACATATGGGTCACTGTGACAATATCTTTCTCACACCGATGCAACAAAATGTCGGTGTGACAAAACGGGTCAGTGAGACTGCAAGACCTCATGCCAAATACCATTGGTCTAGTCGATATATCTCCACATGCACCTGTCGGTGAGACAAAATGCGATCAGTAAGACCTTGTGTCGATGATAGCCCCCTTTTCCGATGGATGAATTTTCTCCTGTCATGGAGACAATGATTTGTGTCACGCCAAAATGTGCCTGCATATGAATTTCAATCACTGTGACATCCTTGAGGTCTTGCCGATAATCTGCAACAAATATATAGTAGCAAAAAATTCAATACGGATCAGGGATACCTTGATAATCTCATGCCAATAGGAAGATAGGTGTGAAACACTCAAGGCTTGATGGATTTTATGGGACTACATGGCCAAATATAGGTAAAATGTGCTCATGGTAGGACTTATTTGGAAATTTATGAGAATGAACAATATGTAAAATTATTAGAATTTTACAGTTCTAACAGTGGCTCCGTCTGGGGATGAATGGTTGTAAAATCATTGCAAGAATCTAGATCTTTGGGTGAGCAGACCAGACACAAGATGATGAATCAATGAGAAAAATGGAAAAGGACATGGAAATGGAGATGAACAAAACCCTAAACTACTATGCATGGAAAAGAATTTTAAAGAGGATTATCAAGAGTTGTCCATGCACTAGCAACCCTTAATCCTCTGTGTTACAACTTCATCAGTTTTGAACTGTTACGGTCTAAAATTCAAACTATAAATGATGGCTCAAGGCCACCCAAAAGAAAGGCCCATACTTTCCTCTATCAAACACCCGGCTTCGCTTTGAGTTCATTAAATTCTTCTTGAAGATATTCATGCAACCTTCCTTGTCAACATACAAAGTACATGCATATTCAATGCAAAATTTCTGATTATCTTTCTCACTGTTATGTATTATGAAACACTCTCCTAGCTAATATTAAAAATTCACCATCAAAGTGCTCCTCTTGAGAAACAAAAAATTATGTCATATCAACACTGTTTGAAACAAACAAATCTTAAACCTTTTGCACTTCTTCCATATCATCATTTGGAAACGACATTGGATTATGACTCATATCTTCAATATCATGCATATATGAACCAATCAATGTTTGACTTCTATCATCCTTGGTATGCAAATAAATGTTTTCTCGATATGAGTTAGAAATTTCAAAATCACATACATCATCTTGAATGGACATAGATTTTTGATCAATTTCAAGGGTTTCTCCATCATTTCAAGAAATGCACTGGGATTCATATGAATCATTACACAAAGTACTCTCACTATCAAAACAAACATAAGTTGGACATAGTCCTGACTTCAGGATCACCTTCATGTACACTTCTCTGGTATTCAAGAGTTAGCAAATCTAAAATTTTCTCACTACTGAGTGAACATGTTTCTTCTTCCATATATTCTATTATTTCTCCCTCTTCTTGATCTCCACAAGAGCTAGAAATATCTCCTTTTTGTAAATCATAATTTACATGATTTCCCTCAAACTCTTCCTCATTATGACATGACACATGATCCCCCTCCATTTCATCTTCCACTTCATCAACATCAAAATTTTCAAGATCATTGTAGTTATTCTCTTCACATGTTGACATACTCTCCTCTTCATCATCAAATGTATCATGGTTCTCATCTATAGTAGGAAGTGTTACTTGTTCACTATCAAATGGATCCACATTCTCCATTGCTTCTTCTTGATTACCACAAGAGCTGCAAGAATCACCTGACTGTAGATCAGAATCCATAGGTTCCTCTTCACAATTTGAATACGTGTTGGATCCCTCATAACATACACTACTTCCCCTGTCACAATTTGTTATGCAAGAAAAATCTCTTGTATCTTCATCTTCCTCATGTAGGCTATCAAACGAATCATATTGACTTGCACATGTCTCATCTTCTATTGGATGCATTGTTTGATCAATTTCTCTATACTCATTAGAAATACAACCATTGGATTCAACATTGATAGCGTTCTCATACCTTATCCTCTCCATGGCATCAATGAATTTCTTCACTCAATCATAGGCATGTTGTATTGATAATCCTAACCAATAGGTTGATTCAAGTTTCCAAACTTTTATGAACTGTGCAACAAAAATGGGTCTTGTAGGCTTACAATTAGGAGGTAATTGCATACAAATATTTATCATCTTGTTGTATAGGGAACATTTATCTTCTCCTTCATGTCTCCTTATGGTAAGAAATGCATCAAAGGGGTAAATTCCACTTTCTGATTCTATGATGGAGTCCTGGCTTTGAGTATGTACATACTCAGCTTCTTCTTCTTCGAATTGTTGATTTTGGCATACATATTGCTGCAAGTTCTGATTATTTTGAATCTGTACAAACTCATGGGAAGCCCAGTTTGATATAGAAAAATTTCCATAGTGCTCGAGAAACTAATCCTAGAATCCTTGGAGAGAATTAATAGAATCTATTGGTAGGCTATTGAACCAATCCGTAGCATCTTCAATAAGCGACATTAGAAATAACCTCATATGTAAATCCTCATATGGCACATCCAAGTCTTTGATGAAAGTATTGAAGCTCCTTAAATGATTTTTAGCAGAAATTGCACTACTCCCTGTAAACTTAGCAACCAGACTTCTCCAGTTGCTATCCATAGGGTAAGGGTATCATTGAAACCCTATCAGGTCGAATTGTTTGATCATTGTTATGTATTGATGGGGGGGAGTATTAGGTGGGTACTGATATTGGTACGGTGGAATATTGTATAGTGCATAATGGTGTGACACATAATGTTGACCACGAGGTGGCTGTGGTGAATATATATTTTGTTGTGCATGATATGCATTGCCTCCATTGTGAAATTTTTCAATTGTGTTATCAGGAGTTTGAGGGGCCCAATACCTTCCTGTACTTGTGTATTCATCTTTATTGCATAATTCTCCTAATTGTAACGGTTGCTAGTCCAATTGTAGCTTTTTATTTTTCAATTCTTCAATTCCTCTTATAAATTGCTACTTTTCAAAATACTTTTTTGTTCCATACACAAATTCCATTCTTCATCAAGTTTTTCCAGAGTCGCCACCTACTTTTCCAAAAGTAGGAAAATGATTATTTTTTATCTTTTCCCCAGTGGAATCACCTTTCCTGAAACTTCTCAAATTTCAACTTTTTCTTCAATGACTCTATATGATCGTCATCAACCAAATTTTCTAATGTTGTCCCCAGCAGAGTTTCCAATTTGTTAAGTGCGTGACTCAGATGGGGAGTGCAAATGAAACAATTGTGAACTTTTGGTTCAAGACCGATTTTAGAACTGTATTGACTCTATGGATGGATAGGTTGGAACTGGATTTTCTGATGTTTTCCCTCGGTGGAGTCACCAATTTGTTAGCTCTCAAAAAAATAAGTAAGAATACCTCAAGAGGCTACCAATCTCTTGGTATATTTTAGGGTAACAAACAAGGTTAGATGTTTTAGACCTACTCTCCAGGTGCTGCTAGACCTAGGCAGTTGTACCTATATGAATGAAGCAAACTTAATGTGCTTATCTCTCTTGAAATGTTTTGCCCACAATGGCAGATGGGAGTGGACAAATGAAATCAAATTTGGTATAGATTGTATAGCAATATTCAAAGATGAATCCTAATATGCTCAGTTAACAAATGTAAAAAATATGAATGAGACTGAATAATGAAAATGCAGAGACTAGTTCCTTATTGGGTATGCAAAGTCAAATGAAATAGAAATGGGAAAATTATTTTTGGAGAACACTCAAATTGTTTGGCATATGTTTTGTTTATAACTTGTATAAACATGCAAGAATGTGACTACCAAGTTCTTTAATAATCCAGATGAATTTCCCTAATTACTGTGATCAACCAAAAGGATTTAATCTCTCCTTGAAAGAACTAGTTAATTAACCACACAAGTACAACAAATGTGCACTGATAAACTAAATATAAACTTGTTATACCAATTTAAATAACCAGAAAATACCAACCTTGGAGACAACTTTAGTAATACCTTCAATAAGCTCAACAAACAATTGACACCAGAAATTTGTTGCAACATCAACTGATTTTCATTGATATCTCCATTTGAAATTATGCATCATAGTCTCACAGTATGACATTTTCTGTCTACTGTATTTTTTCCTAATCTATCTAATCTAATCTAATAATAATCCCCTCATTTACAATTGGAAATGAAAATTTATACACCAGCATCTGAAAGGACACATCGCTTCATATTCCAAATGTTGGCCAACAGTATTCATGTTTTATTTAACATGCACCAAACAATCGTCAAGACATTTTGTAGTCATACCGATCCTCAATGTTACACCAACAGGCATCCTTTGGTTCTATGTGTTTCGCTGTGACCTTCTGTTGTCAGGGAGACATCCCACAGACTATACTTTTTCTTACTGCAAGATTCACCTTTGGTCGCCATGACAATTCTGAGTTGGGTAGTGGTTTCATAAAAAACCTTGTTTCTTACCGAGAGCACCTTGTGGTAATTTTTTGGTCATTGAAACATAACCACCTTTTCGCCAATGAAACCACATCTCGGCATGACCTTCAAGTTTCTCACCGATGAAATTGATCTTACTGATGAAATAAATTTCATCGACAAGACTATGAATCTTCAAAAAGACTCATACCAATGCCAAATGTCTCGCCAAACCCGTTCCTCCAGATTACTCTATTCGGTGAGACTCTCCTCAAAGTATTCTATCAGCGTGACTTATAGGTCGGCAGGACTACGTGACTTCCTCCCAATAGTTCTTTGATATAATCCCTCCACTGTGTCAGCAAGACCAAACACCTTTGGTAAGACCTTACTTCTATGCACTTTAGTCTTACCGATATGCAAATCCTCATCGGTGTGACATATGGGTCGCTGTGACAATATCATTCTCACACGGATGCAACAAAATGTCAGCGTGACAAAATGGGTCGGTGAGACTGCAAGACCTCATGCCGAATACCATTCGTCTGGCCGATATATCTCCACATGCGCCTTTCGGTGAGACAAAATGCGATCAGTAAGACCTTGTGCCGATGATAGCCCCCTTTGTTGATGGACAAATTTTCTCCTGTCACCAAGACAATGATTTGTGTCACGCTGAAATGTGTCTATGTATGAATTTCAAGCGCTATGACATCCTTGAGGTCTTGCCGATAATTTGCAACAAATGTATATTAGAAAAAAATGCAATACAGATTAGGGAGACCTTGATAATCTCATGCTGATAGGAAGATAGATGTGAAATACTCAAGGCTTGATGGATTTTATGGGACTACATGGCCAAATATAGGGAAAATGTGCTCATGGTAGGACTTATTTGGAAATTTATGAGTTTGAACAACATGTAAAATTATCAGAATTTTACAGTTCTAATAGAATGAAAGACCTTGCACGGGGAGTAGGAGAAACATTATTACCATGTGAACAACCAAATGCCACATCAACCCACAAGTGGGAAGATCTTGAAGAATCTAAACAAGATTCTGATTCAGGAACACAAATGTTGAATGGAGCTTGCCTCTCCCTAACAAGTGATTTTATAGCACACAAATGATGTTGAAACTTCATAATGGGAGGCTTGAAAACTTGTTGATCAAGAATCCAAGCCCCATTATGAAAAATGCTACTAGGAAAACCCTAAAAATGTTGAACTTTACTAGAAAATACTTGTTTCGCCAATGAAGACAACTTTCCATATAAATAGAATTCTAATCTATTGGAAACTGCACCATTGGTGATGGGAAAACTAGTTGAAGGGACCCTTCTAGCAACATGAAATCCCTTGGGCTTTACAGAATGGGTAGAAAATTTTAAATAATTATTGTTAATAGCAAAATGCTCAGGTTTTTGAGAGTTGCAGTCCTCTATGTTTCAAAAAACCCTCTCAATTCTTAAAGAGTTTCTTTTTCCTTTTGGTGAAGCTATTACATGACTATCTATTTATATTTTTCAACATATGTTCTTCATGATTAGACTCGCACTCCAAAATTATTATAGTACAATCATTATAAATTTTGAATATTTCCTCAAGGGTAGAAAATTCTTCAATTAGTTATCTTAATGTACTCATTTGCATATATCTACTCATTTCTAGGAAAGAAACACCATAATTATTTATTTTTTTAGTAAAAACCACACATGGCATTTGCATTACAATTTCACAAAGGAGGTGGCTCAATAGCTAGCATTTTTATAAATGTGGAGATAAACTTTCAAGCCTATTATTATAATGGATGGGAACATACTTTCTTCTTAGAATATGTTTGTACAAAGCATAATACATTTATGGGGTATGTTTCTTCAATAAAATTTAATCATTTTCCAATTTCTAGATCATGAGGTTTGTTGAAGGAGTAGATGAAGATGAGATTTTACCCATTTGTAATTATTTTTCTATTTTCCTATAGTGATTAGATCACTTTTTATCTCAATATCCTTTATTTGATTAGCATAAAGATTAGATACTCTTACCCTTCTCAAATGAAAAGTCACATATGTTAGTTGAGAGTTTATAAAGAAACACTTTCAGTTCTCAACTATAGGGTTTTTGTCACTTCAATTTTGTTCAAAATATTGTTGAACTTTGCAAAAAAAACTCACACATAGGTTTATGTATTTCCTTTTTGAGGTGAGTAAGTTGTCCTGAGAGGAAATTTTCATGTTTAGAGATTATGAAATATTCTTGAAATTTCTTCTTCATGTTATCTCAAGTTCTTATTGAACTTGGTGGTAAATGGTAGAGCCATTTGGTTATAGTGTTTGTTAAATATTCCAAAAATAAAATAACTACATCTTTATGTTATACACCTTAAACCCTACAAGTAGAAAATAACATGTTAGTATGTTTTTTCATATTATATTTCTCATCTCCGTTGAACATAGGTACATGTTGTTTCTCAATCCATGAGGGTGAAAATATAGTTGACTACCTAACACAAATGGGCCTATAGTATCACCCTAGGGAATGAGCAAACTTTGGGCTATATTTTAAGTATACATGTTTGATCAAAATTCCTTACACTTAGGGGAATATGGTATCATGTAAAGTAATATCTTGTCCAATAAATGATATATAAATAGATTTTATAGGAGAATATTCTACACTTTTTATCTTGGATTTTTTTATAAATATTTGTAGGATGTAAAGATAAACCAGTCCTTTTGAAAAGGGTAAAAGAGAGACCTTGAACTTTGTTTCTATGATATACTCTTGTATATACTTGAGTAACTAGTGTGAGATATGTGATTTGAATTTGCACAAGATAGCTATAATTTATTAGGCTAGTTTCATCATGCTTGTATAACCAAGACTCTTTCAACTAATACAAGATTTTTCCTTCTATACAAATTCCTATGAGCTTGGATTCTTATTTCTTGTCCAAGATCTTCCTAATTCAATATTTCATAAACTTTAAGGTGATGAAAATTAGAAACTTTTGTGTCTCAAAGGAAGATTTCTTAGAACAGTTAAAATATCTTCTTTTCTATATCCAATAGTTAATGTTTGGTTGTAAAACCAGAGAGCTATTTTGTTGGATTGTCATGAATGTCCATTCTAGTTTTATTATATCTAAATAATATCTAAGGGTATCCAATATCATGAGATTGGATTCATAAAAAAAAACCAACCAAACTATATTATTAAAAAATTCATCACTTAATACTTTACTAAAATTAGCTTGACTAGCTGAATGGGTGGTGACATTTTTTTACAAGAGTTAGAGAAACCACTATTGAAAGAATTTTTTTCCTCTATATTTAGTTGGAAAAAGCTCCTTGTATGATGGGGGTTGTTATAATTTTTTGTGAACTTTTCACCCAAATTAAAAAATGAACAATGAATGACAAAAAGAAAGATGAAAGAGGGAGAAACCATAGGCAAGCTTGTAAAAGACAATGTTTCAGATTCCTTGAACTAAGGTGAAAGAAGTGAAGGTAGGAATAGGAGTGAATACATAGAAACAAAGAAAGGAAAAAAGTTCCTTGACATACAAAACACATTTATAAGATCAAAATTTTACAAAACATAAAATAAACAAATAAAGAAAGAAAATAATACACCTTCTCTATAAATCAAAGTAATCTTATCAAATATTTGTTTAATGCTAAGTATATTAATGAACATTTCATATATACAATGTGTAAATAAGAATATAAAGAATGGTTAAAATGTTAAACATACAAAAAAATACAACCAATTGAGAATAGTATGACATAAATTTTAACAATATTCTTTTCTTTGATCAAAAATTGCATCTCAAAGTGTCTCTTTAGTTGTTTTATAGAAATTGTGAAAAAGTGAAAATTCCCTCACATTTCAGAACTTCTCAAATTTATGGCCTCTTCCCTTTCTAACTAATTTATAACTAATTCTTGAAATTATGGTTTTTAATTTAAAGCTAACTTTTAATTCATAAAAATGACTTAAGTTATAATAATAAAAAATAAATAGAATTATAGTAAAAAAAAAATAAAAAATTTCATGAACTTTGTTGAGAAAAGGAAAGTTTATCCCCATAAAAAACCAACTTCTTGGTATGGCCACTAAAATATGTCATTTATACCATAAGGAAGACTTTAATTTGTATATTTTAAATTTATGAATAGCTCTCTCTATTACTTTTCCACTGGGAATGGTGGTGTTTGATAAATAAATTTTCCAAATGTTCAATGAATCATTCATTTCTATACATTTTTCGAAGAGTTTCGATAAATCTTTTTGAAATTTTATATGTAAAGAGGAGATAGTATTTATCTTTTTCATATCTTTGTGGTCATATTCTCTTTATTAGATAACTCTTCAATGATTATTTTCTTATTAAATATATTAAATTGAACTAGATCTAAAGGTTCAATCATCCTCCAAAAATTTAAAGCTATCTGACACAAAGTCAACTTGATTTTAGGATTTAATCTCATTTCATACCTTATTGAACTTTTGGTATTCTTAGAGAGCTACTTTGAGGATTGATAACTTCCATTGAATGCTCTTGAACTAAATTTTTGAGATATTTTATTCTCCTTTCATTAAACAATATTCAATTATAAGCAAGTTCACATATGTAGTTGTAATATCTAAGAGATATGTTGTGTTGTGGACTTGAGACTTTGATGGTGATTGGTTCACCAGTTTGACTTGTGTGGATTTGTAGTTTAGTTTGTTTGGATGCTCATGATACTATTTTCTGATGATGATTGATGACATAATGATATGTGGTGTTCGTCTTTATCAGGGTATGTTAATATTCTCATGTGATACTATGTTGTGATGTTATAGCTTAATACAAAAGGGTTTATTTTTCCTAGTGTTTCCCCTTGGGGAGTACCAATGATATTCGTGAAGAAGGATGGATCACTTCATTTGTACATTGATTACAAACAGCTAAACAAAGTGATCGTGAAGAACCGGTACCATTTGTCGAGAATTGACTACCTGTTCGATCAGATAAAGGGGGCTCAGGTATTCTCAAAGATTGATCTTAAGTCAAGATAACACCAATTGCAAATAGCTGAAGTGGATATACACAAAATTGCATAAATCACACTTGTTATAGGCATTATGAATTCACTATTATGTCATTCAGGTTAACAAATGCACCATCATTCTTCATGAGCCCGATGAATGGAGTCTTCCGAACCTATTTGGATGGATTTTTTCTCATGTTTCTCGATGATATATTGATCTACTTGAAAACAATGGAGGAGCACGAGGAACATTTGAGATAGGTGTTGCGGTGCTTGAGGGACAATCAGTTGTATGCTAATCTAGAAAAGTGAGTTCTTCAAGAATGAAGTAAAATACTTGGGACACATCATCTTTGGTGAAGGTATTGCAATGGATCCTACAAAGATCCAAGCCATTGTTGATTGGCCGACACCCACGAATGTTCCTGAGATTCATAGTTTTATGGGTTTAACAGGCTACTATTGATAGTTCATTTAGATATTTTCGAGGATTGTACATCCCATCATTTATCTTCAAAGGAAAGGGGAGAATTTTGTTTGGTCAAAGTAGTTCCAGTTAGCTTTCTGAGCCATTAAGGAAAAGTGGACTAGCGCATCGATCCTTGCAGTTCCTAATCCTACTGGGGATTTTGCAGTGTGTACAGATGTTTCCTTGGAAGGCTTAGGAGTAATTTTGATGCAAGAAGATCATGTTATTGCATATGAATCCCACAAGCTCAAGGATCATGAGCTGAATTACCCCACATATGATTTGGAATTATCCATAGTTCTTCATGCCCTTGTGAGATGGAGGAACTTCCTAATAGGGCGTATGTTTGAGCTACACAGTGATCATCACAACTTGTAGTATATCTTTATGCAATTGAACCTGAATGCCAGGTAGAGGAGATGGATGGAATTTCTTTGCGAATATGATTTTGAGGTTAAGTAGATCCAGGGAAAGGAAAATATAGTGGCAGATGCTCTGAGTCGACGAAGACATGAGATATTTGCAATGTTTCTTGAGGTGGATTTGAGGAGCCAAATCCTCATAGCACTTCCCATAGATAGTTGGTATTAGGAAGTGAAGATTGGAATTGAGTCAAATAGAGCTTTGGAAGGAAAATTTGCAGGTTATTCACTGGAATCAAATGGGCTTTTGTAGTATTTGGGTCATATGTATGTACCTAGTGTTGAGGGTCTTCGTACTCTAATCATTACTAAGGCACATTAGGATCCCTATTATACTCATCTGGGAGTTAAGAATATGTATGCGGACCTTCGTACACTGTACTTTTGGACTAGCATGAAGAGGGATATTGCAGACTTTGTGGCGAGACATTTGGAGTGTCAGAGAGTTAAGGAAAAACACCAACATCTCACAGGCCTTCTACAACCTCATCTCATGGAAATGTGATATCATATCAGTGGACTTTATTATTATATTGTCTATTAATTCTTATCGACATGATGCTATCATGGTCATTGTTGACAAGTTGACCAAGGTGGAACACTTCTCCCTCATTTGATTATCTTACACTACTTCTTCGGTAGCCAGAATATTCATGGAAGACATTGTTCAACTACACAAAATTCTATGAAGGATTATTTCCGATAGAGATCCGGTGTTCACTTCTACATTATGGACATCCTTGCAATGTGCCTTAGGGACCTAGTTGAATTTCAGTTCTACATACCACCCTAAAAAAAATGGTCATACTGATAGGGTCAACTAGGTTCTTGAGGACATGCTCCATATGTATGTGATGGACCAACAATTGTGTTGGGAGGACTATTTGCATTTGGTGGAGTTTTCCTACAACAACATATATCATAGCTCGATTGGAATGGATCCCTTCCAGGTATTATATGGTCATTCATGTCAGACCTCATTGAGTTGGGACCGTATTGAGGATAGAGTTCTCCTTGGACCCAAAATGCTTCTAGATAGGGAGCAACAAGTTACTCGAATTAGAGAGCATTTAGTAATAGCTCAGGATAGGCAAAAGAAGTACGTTGATGCGCATAGGGTTGATCATCAATTTTTTGTTGGTGAGTGGGTCTTCTTGCTAGTGCATCTATGAAAGAGTCCAATCCATTATGGGAAAGGATCTAATCTCATTCCTCATTTTGTGGGACCATTTGAAGTTTTAAAGAGAATTGTCCCCGTTGCTTATCACCTAGCATTGCCACCTAGTCTATCACACATACATAATGTGTTTCATGTTTCTATACTTAGGCCTTATTATCCAAATATTTCTCATGTACTTGATTGGAATGCATTACAGGTTGAGGACGAGCAGTTGGCACTCGAGCCCATGGTCATTTTGCAGCACAGGAGACTCGCTCTCAGGGGCAGAGAAATTGAATACGTGTGGGTCTAATGTGACCCTAATGATGAGACTTCAATGACTTGGGAGGATGCATCTCGCATTAGAGGGGAATTTCCTTATTTATTCATTGGCTTCCAAGAGTAAGCCGAGGTCTAAGGGGAGGATGTAATACCCCTTGTGTAGTTGTTACTTTTATAATACTCTTTTATGTTGTGTTGTGGACTTGGGACTTTCATGGTGATTGGTTCACCAATTTGACTTGTGTGGATTTACAATTTAGTTTGTTTGGATGCTCATGATACTATTTTTTGATGATGATTGACCACATAATGATATGTTGTGTTCGTCTTTATCTAGTTATGTTATTATTCTCATGTGGTACTATGTTGTGATGTTAAAGCTTAATGCTTAGTTCTAAATATTTTTTATGATGTGTTTTCTAGTTGAGTCTTGGTCAAAGGACAGTGTAGCATCACTCATTCATGAGCGCCCTGCTATGTTGTGACTACCTTTCATAGTGTGCTTGTAACTAGAGATTTATATGCTACTTGACATTGGTTTGATGCAAGATTTAGGTACTGGACACCGACTCCACCTATGTTGTCAGGTCTGAGTGTGTCCTATAATCCCAATAGGTATGAAGTTGAAAATGGAGTTGATAAGGAAGTCCCCATCTGATTCCATCACCCTATGGTTTTGTCTAGCAGTGTCATTCATCTATGACCCCATCACTATTATGGTATTGTCCTGTTTGGTGTCATTTATTTTAATTGTTTATTTAATGTTTTTCTAATTTAATGTTATAGTTGTTGTTCTTGGGGTGTTAAGTTTATTGTCGTTCTAGTATTTGGTTAAGTTAATGATGTTCATTTGTATGAGGTGATTTAATTAAACTATTAAATTAAATTATTTTGAAAATTTAAAATTGTACAGGATCACATTTATTAAAATGGGTTATATGGATAATAGTAATTATTTATTAAATATAATAAGAAACATTTTAATAAAATATAATGAACCAATATTCCATTTTGTAATAATGGTTATTTTTAATTTTAAATACTGGATAATGTCATTTAAATAAATTATTAATTGGACTTTAAATGGAGAATTTAGAGATAAAGCTAAATCATAAGAAATAAAAAAATAAAAAATGGAAATAATTGGCATGCAAGAGCATGCATAGTTGCAAACTAAAAATTTTTAAAAAAGGGCAACTTGTTGTCTTTTGTAGTTTTTATGACTTATCGTTTGATTCTTATCATTGAAAATGAAAAGGAAATTGTTTAAAAAAAAATAAAAGAGACAAATTTTATTTTGGGTGAAAGGAGTTTTCTTCCTCTGCAATTGTTCTTCTCTTCGCAATTAAAATACAGATCTTGAAAATTTTGGTTTTTTGGGAGAAGGATTTGGATAGCTATGAAAGAGGCCTCCTTTTCTCACCATTGGCATCATCAAATGTAGGACACTAGGTTGGAGACATTCTATTCTTGTTCATTTTTTTGATAAAAGATAGAAATTTAGAATTTATATTGTTTGGACCTCGGTTTACTTAAAATTTTCCTTGCATTTAGTTGATTCTAGAATTGAAAAATGGCTTCTTGCACTATATCGGATGTTGTATTGTATTTTGATTGACTTTTAAGTCATTTGTGTCAAGTTCTATTCCTATTCTTTGTTTTAGGAGGTCAATTTAGGAGATGATATTTCATCTGGTTTTCACTTTTGTTTAAAAGTCGATTGGGTTTGCATGTCCATTATTCTTTGGAATTGATTTATTTTATTTGATGAATGGTTTATTCTTTGGTTAGTGATTTCGACCACCATTCGTTGTCATTTCCTTCTCCATTGGGACTGGTGTCATAGACTATTTGGTTGTGGTTGGGTGATCTCCTTTACAATAGCATTCACTTCTCAAAACATGTCTTTCATTATGTTTTGCTGCTAGACCTTCATTTGTATCTCTTTGTTGACATTGATCCCTCTTTTGACATCAATCTTTGTTTGGATATTGTATTGTTGTCTTAGTTGTCCTTTGGGGTTCATGCGATGGGGCATTACAAAGTTTTAATGTTTTTTCCTTAATATTGATTATTAATTATTTTTGGAATAGTATTATTATTGATAGGATTTTTTTGTGCTAGATGCAATGGGATTTACACTTACAGGTTTCTCATCAATGCCTACAATAAATCTAGAATATTTTTTCAAAGTGTAGACCTACTCTAATAACTAATATCTTATTTTTTTGTTCTTCCATTATCTAGATCAAATTTCTATTCAACAATTTCAATTTATGAATGTCTCCTTTATGTGTGGATGGATCAAGGTACACTCTAGTAATGTTTTAGGGAGCTATAGTAATATCCTCTTTAATTTTTTCAATAATGGGCTTGTCAATATGAACATATTGTGTGTGTAAAAAAGTGCCTATATTTAATCTTGAAGTAATTTTAGTTTTCTTTAGAGTTGGAATCCTTTGAAATAAACTAGTTACAATTTCAAAACTAGGTGAGTTTTCCTTTGTAGTATGTACCCTTACTTGGTAAATATTTGTTGAACCCAAGGTGGATGTAAGTTCAAAATAACTATTTGGAAATAAGGAATACTGATTTTATTAGTGAGAGGAAGAATTTTATTATCAATTATGGTTCATAATACACTACATTATTAGTTTGAATTTAAGTTAAAATTGGAAGTTGTGGAGGATTGGGTGAGGGCAATGAATATATAATAGGAGATAAAATACAAGTAGAAGCTGATAGTTTTTTGTGGTGGTGTTGGGACTCAATTTTTTCATGTCGATTTTGGCTTGATTTATTTCCTCTTGTGTCTCTTAGTAGCATGATTCCTTTGTCAATAACTTATTTGAAAAATCTCATAGGGATAATAATTTGTAGTTTGATCTTGGCTATGTTTTTCCCACCCATGTATTCTACTTGTTCCCAAAAATTAGATGAAATGTGGCTAAGTAAAAGTATTAAATCTTTAATAGGCACCAAGAATCATTAGTTCCCAGCTCCTATGGAACCCTTGATAAAGGGTTCCTAAGTCCCTTCTAAGCTTTGATAATATGGAAAATGATACATGATGCATGAGGGGAAATAATTAGTGTTTGTGGGAATTTTGAAGGTAATAGGATATGTCCTTGTAAGCACCAAAGTCCCACAAGATGAAGTTTTATGGAGATTTTGAGTGAATTAAGATAGATCTTGACGCCTATGGTTTCCCCACTTAGTTAGGATGAAAGATGATTTATCACATGCCCATGTGTTGATAAGATCTCCCATATGACCTTGATTCTTATGATGTATCTAGATCAAGGAAAATGACCCATTATATTTTGGCACATGCCAATTTTCCACAAGAAAGGGTGATTATGACATCCATTAAAGCTTAGTTTCACAAAAAGATAAGAATAAATGGAGTAAAAATAAACATGTGTCTTTTCCACTTACTCCACCTAATCTCAATGATGGCACCATGTCACCCAACTACCAAAATTGATTGATATGTTCTCTATCAATCTACATCATTTTTTTTTTACATGATTCAACCTTATGACTTGTTTTTATAGACATGATTTTGTAATTTTGAGAAGGGAGGTTGGTCTTGTAGTGGTCTCCAAACACAAATGAAGTTATAGGGTATCTATTGACACCAAATTCCTACTCATTCTTTGGGTTGCAAATTTGTGGACACAAGAAGATTTAGCAAACATGAGTGAATTATGTGATAAGTTTTTGTAAAGCAATATGTGTATATTTTGGAGGGTTTGTAGTCACAACTAGGGATTTTCCTCTATCACATTTATTGGTATGAGTGTAACTATCAATGAGATGAATGTAACAACATTATGAAACTATTGGAATATTTTTCATAATATCTTTCATATTGCACATGAATATATGCAACTCTATTATGGATAATTAAGCATGATTTGTCATTATAATTTCACATCTTGGGTTTAAGACCCATTATTATTCTTTTATTTTTATTTTTTTTCTTCCATTGAATGTGTTGTGACTCTATTACCCATGAGTAGGCACCAATTTGGAACCATGCACCAATCTCACCTATCCATCAAACAAAACATTAATCCGTAGTATATGAATAGGAGTAGTTTTGTGCATCCATGACCTCATATCATAACCCAAGATTTATCATTAAGAGAGATATAAAATCAATTTGTATTATGTGAGTTATTATTGCATATTTATATCAATTATATAGGGGTTTTGAGGAAGCCAATTATTCTTAGTTCAGTGATAGTCTTTGGGACCATATGTAACGCCCCACCAAGGAACCTTAGAGGACAACACAAACTATGCCAAATTAGAAAAATATTTTTTTAAAACAACAAATAACATTAGAATGCATAACATAACATAACATAAGAATCTAAACCTAGGTCCTCTAAGGTTCCCTGATTGTGCTACTCACAAACTAACAATCAAAATTACTTGAAACATCTCATCGACAAAAAAAAAGATACAAGAACGATCTAACATGCAAGGTTCATTTTAAGGCATCATTTTAAATGATTATACATTACTTTACTTCCATCATGTGACAAATGATAATAAACATTAAAGATCATTTTCTAACTAACTATCATATGAAGATGCATTTCTTAACAATACTTTTTACAAGATTAAATCATTAATAATCATTACATCATTAAAATATTTGCAACCTTGTTTCCCCTAGAACGTGAGGAATGATTACATAATATTTCAGTAATTGATACAATAGAAGCACAACCAACATGAAATTACATGCTAGGAAGACTTCTTAACCATGAACAAGAACTATAGTCCATGACACAACAAACAATCTCCATGCACATGAACATGCAACAATAATACCCAATGGAGAAATAACACCAACCGCCTGACCATGTAGAACCTCGAGTTCCACCCCTAGTGCTAGGAGATAACACAAGGCCCCATATCCAATAGACAGTCAAGAAAGAAATAGGCTAACACAAATAAGGGTTATATAGGACTCTAACACAACATTGATAGCAACTCCAACATCACTTTAACACTAGCAACACTTCCAGAGGCACTCACACATCAAAGAGGAAAATCCTACTAGGGAGTGCTAGACTACAATAGGGAGGAGTGTCATCATATGGTACAAGCATGGGTGTCCTAGAAGCCTCTCTCTAGACCCTATCGCCCATTCAGAGCCACTCCTCCTACTTGCAACTAGAAAACCCCCTCAACATAAAAACATTACAGCATATCATAAATCCATTCATGGACAAGGGTCAACACCCTAGGGTTTGTGTCCATACAATGCACATGACCTATAATATAGCCAACCAACTTCATGGTTAAACAACCCTAAGGACCATTCATACAATATGTACGCCTTCCTTGGACTCTAGAAACAAGCATATTAACAACACTTCCCAACAAAACAACACTAGAACACATTATACACAAGTGACATCCTTCTTAAACCATTTCGTAAACACTCACTACGTTAATTAAGATGTGTCCACTTTGAAAATTCATAAAATATTATGTATTCATTAAAACAATTATCCAAAAGAATGAGGATAAAATACATGGTGTTAGCTAATTTCTTACTATTCAAAATTTTGAAACTCTAAAAAAAAATTAATCAAAAAGGGGAAGGGGCTCACACACTATGCTATTTTTTTTTATAAAAATTGACCTATTTTGCCCCCCCCTTTTTGAGACCCTTAATATTCATTAATTTCAAAAATAATTAGTAGCTTAGAAACTAGACTCGCAACACTTCAACTTTTGTTCTTGTCACATCTTGAAATTTTGAGTGTAACTATCTTCATTTCCTTGTGCAAATCAAATTTTGTTGAGTTTAGAAAAAAAAGTGGCATCTTAAGAGCCAAAATTGTGTCACATATCCATGCACATACCCAGATCTAGGTAGAGAGGGAGAGAGGGAGAGAGAGAGAGGAGAGACATAAATAAAGGTAGAGTAAGGGAAAAGTGGAGAGATAGGTAGAGAAGGTAAATGCAGGAGAGGGGAAGAGCGGGAGAGATAACTAAATAGATAGAGGGAGAGAGATATATATGTTCTCCTAGTTCAACATAGTTAAAGGTGTGCATAGGATCAAAGACAACAAGGAGGCCTTCTATGATTATTTATGTAATTTTTTACTCTCCTTATAATTTATTTATTTTTCATTATTTATTACTTCTTTAATGTTTCAAGTCATTTAGGATGATTAATGCAGAAAAACATGAAAAAATGACTTTGATGCAAGAATTATGAGCATTTAAAATTTTAAAAATTAACGAGGAACTTAAAATTATTCTAATTAATTTTTTGTGCTCAATCTATCAAAGTAATCTTATCTATTGTGTAGACCTTTGAATCACCTATCCAATACCTATAAAAAATTAAAAGTTTGATCAATAATGCAAAAGTTATGCCCATTTTACTGAAGTGTGTTTTTTGGGCTTTTCAAAATAGATATCTATTTTGAAACAAATATGGGTATGTGCAGGATCATGATGGGCCAAAAAGTGGTAATATGATGGGTATGTGTAGGGTACGTGGCTGACGACTTTTTTTTAACCCAAAATTGATGAAACAAAAAGGGTTTTTAAAAGAGATTCTCAGCTTTCCGCCAATATAAATTACGCTTTACTTTGAATTTAATAAATAATTATTATTTATTTTCTATTTGAATTATGACTAAAGTCTTGATTGATAGCTTGATTGAAAAACATCTATAGCTTTCAAACGGTATCACATTTTTTGAATCTGAAACATGCGTCACATCCTATGCTTAACATACTATAGGATTAAAAAAAAGAAATTGAATTTCATGAAGTTTTGACCAACTTAAGGTGGTCAAACATTCACATTTTTATATTTCTTAAAAGTTGTAATAAAAAATTAATAATTAATTATTTACTTGGAAAAAAATTACAAAAAAATATGCATCACATCGGTACATGAGTCCTCTACTTATATCTAAAATATTATAAAAAATAATTATCATTTTATTGTGGTTAAGGTGGTCAGACATACACCTACTTCTTATTTTTCCTTGAAATTTAAGTATTTGCATTGAAATTTTAAATTTCCACCAAATAGATTTTTTTTAATAAACCTAGTAGTTTAGAAACTACATTCAATTTTATATAGATTTTATTCTTACATATTTTTGAAATAATATAGATAACTTATTCAAATTTTTACGTCAAGTTTCCTAACTCTGATTTTTCTAAATTTTTCGCCACTTAAGGACCTATTTTTTCCATGATGATCCTACACATACCCATATCCATTTTGTTTGCATAAATTGGTGAAAAATAATTTTGGGAAATGGATATCCATTATAAACAGATATCCATTTTGGTTTGGTATTACCAAACCAAAATGGATATTGTACCCGACCCATACAAAACTTAGTCAACATTTTTTTTCACAATTTCAGTGAAGTAAAAACACATTTTTTTCCTCATTGCCACTTTTTGGACCCCCATGATCTTGCACATGTCAGACATCTCTTTCCAGCACCTTTTCCCTAATTCTCTCCTCTCTTTCCCTTGTTTGTTTCCCCTTCAACTCCTTGAGCCTTAGTTCTTCTTCTTTTAAGGCTTGCATATCCTTGTCTATTTCATGTTCATCTTTTGGGATAACATCTAACTCACTAAGCTCAAGAGTATAATAGGTAAGATTTACTATCTCTCTCTCAGAGGAAAGGTGAGAGGCTCTACTATGAGATTTATCTCGTGGTTTAAAGTTACCATCATTAAAAGTATATCTACCACCAAGAGTTTCCCTTCTAGTTGGGAATTCATTATTCTTTTCCAAGAAATCCCATCTCTCTTATTCCCTTGACATTTCATGGATTTCATTAGTGGGAAAACCTTCCTCACTTGTATCAGGAACACCAAATTCATATGCTTCATTATGAACATTTTCATCCAAATTAGGAGATGCACTAGCATATTTTCAATAGACTTACTTGTTTCATCGTTCTTCTGTATCTAGGATAACTTCTTACTTTTTGGTAGCTTGGATTCCAACTTCTACTCAGGATTCTTCTTCATTTTTCTCCTAGTTCCATGCATGGCTTCATACTTCCCTTCAAAGTTCTTCTTCTCACTCTCTCTTTGGAATTCTAACTTTGCACTGGCATAATAGACTTTAGAGTCAACACCCACAACATGGAGAAATAAAAATATATCACACTTTGGAGAAGCACTCATAGTCTTAGAGAAGAATTTGAACATAATCTGGCAGGAAATGGAAAATGGACCAAGATGTGATGTATAAAATTGGACGTGAGCTATTGACGAGAATTTGCATAAAATAATGAAGAACAATGAGAATAATTGACTCTGACTGTACCAAACTTGATCTAGAGACATTGGACTAGCATTGTTCCAAGCAGAGTCACTAATCTATTTGTTGTTTTTAATGAACCAAATTTGATCTCACCCATTTTCTATGAATTTTCCATAATTCAATGATAAACAATGGTGAGTATTGGCCAACAACTAGGTGAAAGCTTGCTAGGCTTTCCCTCTGCACTTTGAGCTCTAGAAGACCTAAGATGGTGATCCCTACAATGTACTTAATGATACTCTTGTGCCATTTACCACAAACATTGCAAATAATAGACACATTCCCATAGATTTTAAATTAGATGAAATCCTTCAAGAATCTAGCTAATTCTCTAACAAATAATCATCTAAAGTAGAGAATGGACGACATCTCATGAAACTTTAAAACAATTTACGGTGTCTGAATGATTTTCTTTAATAATTTGTTCTTTGAAAGAAAGGACTGACTCAATTCAACTTAGAGGCCAATCAAATTAATAGAACAATGTCTTATCCATTTGGTAATGAATTCAAATTTGAAATAAATCATAATACAACAATTACTAAAATCAGAATTCACAAACTTTTGTGATATTTCATTACAATAAAACAACTCAAATCTCCTAGAACATAAACTACTTATCAAACCCTCATACTTAATCACAAAAACCTATGATCCCATCAGAGCATTTAATTAATTTCTTGAAGTAAAGCAAGGATAAAATCACACATTCAACCAAAATTATTGAAGACCAATAAAAGGATCCTTTATCATTTTATTAATAATTCATAAGACAAAATACATAATGAGAGAATTTATTTAATAATTTTCACTTTCTCATTCAAATGTCATCACTATTGTAAAACCATTATGCCTATTACACAATTGAATTCAACCTAAGACTCGACACTAATTCTATTTCTTTGTGCTTGAATTACAAAATTATTTTACATGAGTTTAAAAGCTCTTTCAACCAAAGACCCTTACAATTGGCCTTGAATTCCCTTTTATAAGAACACTTGGGAGAAAACAAACCTCAGGCCAAATTGCAAATTCAATCTAATTTACATTTGACTTACATTTCAATTTAATTTCAAAACATGCCTGAGCAGTTATATTTGCATTTTAAGAAGGATGAAATCACATGAGACAAAAATCCTTTTCATATTGTTGGAGAAGATAGTTCCCACCCTCCAAAGGGCATATTTCATCATTATAGCAACACCAACCATGAGCAAACCACCTTTTCCATGAGTAAAATTGTATTCCATGTGCACACCAAGTCAGCATAAACTAAAACATGAAAGAAAAAAAAAGGAGAAACATTCACCACATCCACATCAACACCTTCTCATCACTTTAATTGAGAGGATATTTTTTTTACAATACTTTATCAAAGGCTTAATAAGTAAACTTTTCAAGCCATGTGTTATATAGTCCTCCTCAGTGGGCCATTATATATCTAGTAGCTCCTACACCTTAGTTTTGTGCTAGTTGTATCTGGAATCAATTATTACTCAAGCCTCTTTAACAAATGCATCCATATGCACCTCAATTCCTATCATGTTATCAACAATAAAATTCTACATGGTGTAATCTATGAAGCTGATCCCTCTCTTAAAGTGTGGGAACATACCTCCCAACTCATCCTTCCAAATGCTAAAGTCTTTCGGCTCTCCTTCATAATTCAATATCTTAGGCATTCCATGTCCCTCCATGTCACTAAACATTTTCACTTTTTTCTACAACTACACACCTAACTTACCATGAAAATTTGAAACTCCATCCAATAGGTCCACTACCTTTGACACATTTGGAATGTTTGTTGGAGCTTTAGTATCATCCTTCATATTAGGCATCATCTCCTTTAGGGCTCCAACTCTAGCACTCCATTTACTCTAGTCATTTTGGAAAGCATTTTGAACTTCATTATACCTCTCATAGGCCTCATGGATGCTCTTGTAGGCTTCCCATACAATATCATATTTGTGCACTAATTTGGAAACTATGTTGTTCAAGACATCATCAAAAATACCATCAACCACTTTTACAGTTTCCTCCTTGGCTTTCTTAACATTTTCTTTTTAAGTTTTCAATTCCCCTTTCAATTGGTTAATTCTCAATGCAACAGTATCCCTATCCTAAGATGACAATTATGAAGAAGATGAAGAAGGGGAAGGAAATGCCTTCACTGATGGACTTACTTATGTAGTGGTCTTCATCTTGTTGTATTCATCTAGGAGGGTGTTGTAATTATCCAACAACTTATCATATTTCTTTTGTAAAATTTGTGCAGTGTCAACACTCAGCATAGCAACATGTATAGTCAACTTTGCAGCCTAAATAGGAGTTATGTCGTTGGATCTTTTCACCACAACTGAACCAATAACTTCCTCAATTGAATTTACTACTTTAAGTTTTCCAATATTGGGAGTCATTGACCAAATTCTAAGGATATTCAATTTGGGACTAAAGCCATAACCAAAGAAATGGTTGTCAAAATGGTCCTTAGATACAGAGGCCTCAGGGTTCTTCCTAATTGCATTAAGTGTAATAGCAGTAGTAAGTTTCCACCCTAGAAGCAACATCATAACACTTTATTTAATAATTTTTTTGGCCCCAATGGGAATGATTGCTACTATCTCAACCATTATTTTCTCCTCCTCTGCCTTTTCTACCTCCTCTTGTTGTGAAGGGTCCACACTAGCCTTAGTATCTTCATTTCTCTTTTTGATGTCATGGCTCTTATGTTGGATGATAAAATATTTGAATTCCTTAATTTGCACAAAGGAATCATGACCAAGGAAACTTCATCACAAGCTTTGATCTTGGGATCATCACCAGTCAAGAGAATCTTTTATTTGAGGGCAAGGGAACCTCTTTCCAACCTTTTGATCATGAGGAACATGCTCTAAAAATTTATCATCTCCTATTAATTTAGTAGCAGAGTACTCAATCAAATGGCTACCCCCTTCACCAACCTCCAAAGGTTGTTCTTGAATGACTTGAGCTTCTTGTTGCTACTCCTTGAGTGCTTGTGCCTTCTCAATGACCTCCTTGACCTTTATAGTGAACTCACCACTTTTATAATCTTTTACTTTACTCATGGCCCTTTCATAAGGAATCTTAATCTCATCATATAGACTAATATAAAAATAATTCCTCTTTATTATGTCTTCTTCAATATCGCATATAGTTGTACACTCCTTCTTCCTTGAAGTCATTGCACAATCAGTTGTCAAATTTCTTATTATGTCATTAGTGCACAAAAAGTGATCCCAAACAAACCTTTCTTTCTTTTCATCTCATTTATAAACCCTTCAGGGTCATAATTATTGACCTCATCAGCTGGCATTCAGAGGTTGCTTAACCTTATGCCAAACTTTTCATACCCCTCCTTTGGAGTAGCAATGAAATAAACAAAAGATCACTATGGGGTTATCACTGATCCTTTCCTAGCCCCTAGGAACTTTGAAATGTTCTTTATCCATAAAATCCAACTACCACATTAGTTCCATGAAGGAAAACCTATCAGAAACATATATTGGTAAGAAATGAGGTGCATCCCTGGCTCCATAAGCTTTGTTCAAAGTATAATGGGAATGCAAAAACTAGTCGCTCCAATTGTGAGTTTCTTTTGCTCCTTATTTAAGCTCATGGGGGCGCATAATCTCTCTAATAAATTTTGAAATTTTGTACATAGGTGCCACACCCAAACTCTCCAAGATACCAAACTTCTTGACATTACAAAAAGAAAGATAATTTGAATGTTGTAAATTCTAATCCCAAATATGTGTCCATATTTGGATAGGAAGATCATTTCCTTCATGATATTTCTACCCTAGTTTCATGTTCTTCTTCTATTTCTCCTATCCAATCCAAAGAATCATGTGTGCCAATAAAGAATAGTGGGGAAAAGACAATGGGGCTCTTCCATCCTTCAATTCAATTAACCCCTTGTGCATCTATTCTATAATATACACTACATAGTCAAACCCTCTATTTAAATTCTATTTTTGAATATCAATAATCATTATAAACAATGTTGTTAGTATCCTTTCATCAAACCTGCAATCCAATACTTGGTCTAGACAATAGTAGGTGTTCTTGAAGTAGTTCACAAATTCGTCATAGTCAAAGGGATCTTATTCCTTAGGACTAAAACCCACCTTATCTCCTTTCCTATGCCTAGAAATCTAACATGTTTTCTATATCCATACTTATTCTACTCATACTCATTGCATAATTTAGAAAAATCAATGCTGACAATAGTATTAGGGTTTAACTTGAAAACCTCCACAATTCTGCTCCTAGTTATGTCAAGTAGTGGAGTCCTATTTTCACTCTTGATTGTTTTTTCCTTGGGATTGTAATGTTTTTCCAACTCGAGCGTCAAATCAACTTCAACAAACACATTTGGCACCACTAGCCTTCCAAGGTTAAAACCCCATAGATGACGAGCTGGACAATTGGCATACCACCTGTTGAAAGCATAGAGAAACAACTCCCAACCACTTTGAGGTAATGGGATCTCTCCAATTCCAACAAAATTTTCAATTAGCCTACTTGTCATAACACCCTGCCCTGTAGGTATTCTACCAATTTGATTTCCACCCTCAATACTATCTTTGGATTCAACCTCCATGAACTTAGCAAAAATATCTCTTCTCTCCCTTAGGTTTTGCATTCTTCTTAGAGGTTTATGGCTTAGGTTTAAGAACCTTGGTTTTCTTCCATTTAGTTTTACACTCAACTCCTGAGGATTCGCTAGGCTGACTCATGGTCTATACTTGGGGTTGACGACTTCAACTTGTAAATGAGGGCTTACTAGTTTTATGGACTCAAGAAACTAATTTTTAAAATATAAATAGAAACCCTTTCAAATCCTACTCAATCCCTACAAACTTCTACGAATTCATATAATACCAAAACCCTTTCAAACCCTAAGCACCTAGAGCTTTTTAATTTAATTACTAACTTCCCTTAACCAACTCAATTCAATTACAATTTTCATAGAGAGGTGTAAATATTTGCTTACTTAAGAAAATTTTCCTTCAATGTCTCTACAACCTCTTTTCCTAAGCTCCTCACATCTTTTTGTATAAATTTCACTAATTCTTCTACTTCAAACAGTTGCAATTGTGAGGACCAATGAGCCAACAACCTTCTTTATGGCTAAGGAATGGAGTGTCTTCACCTTTAATTCCTGAAAGAAAGCTCGCGCGAGTGAACTAACACTTAGTCATTTAAGTTTGAATTTAGGTCATTGATCTTTTTGATTTAAAACATCATCAATGGATCCCCTCTATCCTCACACTTTCTCCTTTTTTCTTTTAGCAATGTCCCCTGATGTTTCCATGTCACCCCTATTTTCTTTTATCATTTTGTTCTCTAAGGCCATTACACATCACTACTTTGTCTTTCTCCTTCCTGAATAGATCTGCAATGTAGAGAAACTAGTGATGGGAGGAATATCCCATCGAATAATCCCTAATCTCCCATTGCTCATCACTAATGCATTCTCAATGCTCTAAACTATAACCGTGATACCTTAAGATGAAACAATGCAAAAAAGGTTTAATTGTCCATTTCTCATTATTTTTTTTCGTTTACCTTCATATAATCCATCAATGATGTGAGTAACACTAATGATAAGATCATGGACATTAGATTAGATCACCCTCATTTTCTTCCTTCATCACTCATCACTGATAAGAAATTCCTTCAGAAAATACTTTTAGTGATGCTTTGGACCCCAGCAATGAGAACCTTCATTAAAATTGTCCATCTCTTAACACTAATTTACCTTAGATTGGTTGAACCACATTAGCTGTGGAAGAAAGGTGGTGATAGGTCAAGATTTAGCCATGTTCCCTAGCTGTCGGATCAATGGTTATGTCTAGCTTTACTCTTAACATTAACCAAATTAGCAATACATCACTTTGAAACAAAAGGCTATAACCTTCATCACTCATCGGCAATAGGAACATGGATGATAAGAGACAATGTGTGATGGGCGATGAGAGGGTGGTACAAAAGGTTAAAGTGTTATCGCTCATCGTCAATTCAGAACTTAGAGCACCAAAATAATCAGCGATGCAAGAGCGACCAGTGATACAAAGGAAAAGACTTCACATCGCACATCGTTGATATGAAACTTAGGGTTGTATGCCCATCCATGACAAGCGATACAAAGAAAAAGGTCCGTCTCTCATCGCTAATTTATTACCATCGGTCAGAAGGCTATACGTGATGCGTGATACACAATTAGCATGTGCTCTTTAGTTGTTTTAAAAAGGGGCCACCTAGGTGTGATGAGAGATAGGGACTTAAAAAGACTTAAGACCATACTAAACAAAATACATAAAGGTAAAATATTTGAGAACCCCAACTTTATAAAATATCAAACCCTAGACCAATATAATAGGAGAATACTACACAATGGGGAAAACGGGAAACCTAGGCACAAGGGGCTAAGTCAATACACAGATAAGAAAGAATCAAGTTTTCTAAACTGACCAAAAACCAACCATAGCAAGTCACTTGACAATTAGACCAAAAGACAAAGGATTTAAAAGGATAGAAAATATGTTTAGTAAAACCAACTACAAAACATAAAACCCTAAACCCCTGTGATACAGAACCCAACCAGGAGACAAGAACAAGGCCAATGAGATAACCAAACAACTTCTTAGGTCACTAGAACATAAAATTTTGAAGGTTTCACCACTATGAATGCCACCACTAAGACCATATAATTTGAACACTTTCTTTCAACGATCTATCATTTTTTGTGACAACTACAATTTTATAAAAATATTGTAGAACCTAGTTCATTATGAGTAGACCAAGCACATTAAGGTCCACATGCACTATATTAAAGAAATTATTCATTAATAGGACATTGATCTTTAAAACTCTCCAAATTCATTGTAGGTTGAAAATAACTTCACCTAAAAATTTATACAAATAAATTTTCTTCACTTAAAAGCTTTTTTGGGAGTGTAGGAGGCTTCACTAGGTGGATATATAAAAATATGTGGCTAAAGTAAAATTTATTCTTGCTTGTAGTGCAACGGATAATAGGCATGAAATTCCTCCTCTTGGATCATCAATATTGTATGAATAGATATATATTTTTCTATATGTATTGGGGTATTATTGGATTCAATAGAAGATTGAAGAAATTTATGTTTAAAAGAACTATATTATGGGTTTGAGTAAATTTGTTGATATGGTCTTGCCCAACCAAGGATTATTACAAAGTTAATGGTCCTTTCTAGGTTGGTCATGGGGTGATTATGGTTTTGTGGATGTCCTTTCTACATATCTACAATGAAAAGGAAGCAACTTGATAGAAGAAAGTAAATCATGCAATAGATTTTCTTAAGAGTATTACAAATATTGAATCCCCAAACTATGTCAACTAAGGCTTCATTGTTGATAAATATTATTTTGAAGAGGTACAAGGGTAATGAGTGATAGGATGGATCTCGTTTCTCTTTGGTTTCACCACTATAGCCAAATAAGGACTATATCTATGTAGTGTTTTTTTATAAATGTAAAATAATTGCCCTATTTTATTTTTGTCCCACCTTTTACAGTGGTTGATTGTAAAGACTTCAATTCATGTTTCTAGTTATCAATATAAAGGGAGTGGTCCCCAAGATCACATTTCACCAATCAAAAACAAAATGGATCCTAAAATAAAAATAAAGTAAAATGATTCTTAAGTAAATAAAATAGCTCTAAACTAACATTTCTTGGGATTTTTTAAAATAGATATATTAAATAAGATATATACTAGTTTGCATCCCATAATTGAATTCTTCTTGACTATTTTGCTTTGTAATATTGACACAAACCAAAAAATGTTGATTTTAGTGAACCAATAATGCTAAACATTGGTACACATTATTGTGATATCACCCATATCATTGTTTGTTAATTTTAGAATTTATTTCTTTACATGTTTTAGTTATTTTTATGACTCAATTATTGTATCTACATTAACTATTTGAGTGTTTTATTGCATATATTACCTTAGATAACCCTTAGAAGGCTATATTTTAGTTATCTTTAAATTTACATCATATTTAAATTCTTTACTATTTGTTTGTTAAAGTGATAAAATGTGATCAATTTTATAAAAATATGACCTAAAATACCTAAAAGGTAGGTCACGAGTTATTATGATACCGCACATCAATTATAACTAGTATTAATGTTTGATGCTAACATAAAAGACCAATAAGAAAATCCAAGGCTTCATGTAGGTAGAATAGATTTCAACAAGAATGATACACCTTATTGAGATCATCATTTTTATTTATACATCAAACATCATATTAAATGATGATACCAGATTTTAAAAACTTCATCTAGCTTAACTATATTCAATATAAATTTTATGCAAGCTAGATTTACTTAAGTTTAAACATAACTATGTCATTTTTTATCTAGGTTGTCATACTTTTATATTCATTGCTTCAGCTTGTTGATCTTGCAATGCTTAAACTCTGCATAAGTCTTGGCATTGTATAAGGGAGGATTTTTCTCATCAATTAGCTCTTTTATGGGGCCAATAACTTTAGTTGCGGGAGGAGTACAAAATACTGGCCATGACATTCTCACTTTGTCTTTGCTCACCACACTGCGATGCAAAACACTCTTGTACTTTTCGTTGCTCAATACCTGCACCATTTCTATTACCATGAGAAAAAAACACAATATTAAATATAAAGAAAAGAGAAGAGAAATGAAGAGAAACGATTAAATAACCTCCAATTGGTCTCCAATGTGGACAATGATAGCATTAGGAACATAGTTTACACCAACCCAATGGCCTTCTTTGTAGACTTGTAGCCCTGGAACTTCATTGGGCACAAGAAGAGTCAATGCACTCATGTCAGTATGGGGTTCTACTCCCAAAGCAAGTTCTGGTTGAGGACATAGTGGGTAGTAATTTATTTTCATCTCCATCTCCAAATCCTCACCACCAAGTTCCTCTTTCATGGTGTGTGCTTCTACACCAAGATAGAGAGACAAAGCGGAAAGCAACATATTCACCACTTCCAGAAGTACTTTAGCATATTCATCACTCACCTCTCTGCAAAATTATAAATATCGATCACTCAAAATTATATATCTGAACTATTCAGCAAAACAGAGGTGAGGGACAATGTCAGTCATGTCATGTAGAAAACTAGCGGTGTTGAGTAAGTAAATGGAAAGAGAGGATGAAGAAGTATACACGTAAGAGGAAGGATGGCGAGGCCAGGTTTTGAAGTCACGTCTGGAAGGAGGCCACAAAATATGGAAAAGGTAGTCAATCCACTCGAGCTTTCCATCAATGTTATGGGCCAGGCGGGTGCCATAGCCCTCCAAAACACCCGCCGCCGCGTTGTTGGAATAGCTCTCCTTTTCCTCCTGCGGAAGATCGAAGAGCTCCTTCCCAACGGGCTGCAGGCGTTGAATGAGTTCCTCAGAAATTCCGTGGTTCACCACTTGGAAAAGCCCCCATTCACAGGCCGCGCTTCCTATCTCCGCTATGCTTTTCTCACGGAGGAGCCCAGGCCCACATAAATTGGCCATATCTATGAGCGGAACCTGCACAGGAGGGCCGTTTGTGTTGGCACCGGACTTCTCGTGTTCAGGCCTTATGAACTCAGCTGGTATGCTCGTCATCCCATTCGCCGCCAGGGATTGTACTCTAACCGCCGCCATTCTGCCCCAGCTTGATTATTTTATCGAATGCCGTTTGATTGTTCGAAGAGATAATTTATAGAAGTAAGCGGGGAGAGTGTTGCGCAATTGAAGATGAACCGCGGACCGGCTGCTAAACCCGATTAAACACGTGATATCACCTACCATTTTCATCAAACTAGGCACCATATAAATATTTAATCACCCACTATTTTCAGCAAAGTAAGTACATACAACTATTTAGTTTGTACGGTCAAACGTAAACCTACAATATTTTGTTGGTAGGCAGTCTAATCATTATATGTTCGATTAGACTTAAGTCAGCCTTTTTCCAACTTAGGACGGAAAAGTTCTAGCGGGAGATAGGACTAGAATTGAGTGGTACGTGGTGGAAAGCATGTGTCGAATATGTGTATGGCTACAAAAAAAAATTGTGTTGAAAAAATGCAGGTTACGGTTGAAAAACTGCAAGAATAGAACATGGCTACATTTAATTTAAGTGTTGATGGGATGTATATGGAACATACGGACGGAAAAGGGAATAGAACATGGTTATATTTGTGATCGAGGGAATCATGTTTTATGTTAGATTTTAGATCAGAAATGAAATAAGCAGAAATACAGCAACACATAGAACAATGAACACAATAGATATTCTGGGAAAACCTTCCTTCTTGAGGGAGAAAAACCCAACAAAATATCTCTTATATAAGAGATAATGAAGTGCAAAAATTCTGCATACAAAATCAGGCCTTAAGCATGGCCGAGTCTCATACAATGAAGAATGTCACTTCTCTTTGAAGCAAACCTCAAGTGTTGTAGATGATACCACTTCTTACAGAAATTGGATCTGCTGCAACTAGGAATGAACTGTTGCTAGAGGTGTGAATTGTTGCTTATGGAAGATGTGAATTCGAATGAATGATTATGATGATAGAAATGAGAGGTCTTCACCTCCTTTATATACAAGGATATGCAACTTCTTCTCTAGGTCGGCCCCCTTAGGAAATAAAAAATAAAAAATATTATTTGAGTCAAGAAGGCCAACCTACCTTAGACAAAGATATATTAAGAAGAAAAATATCTCCTGTAGCTACAACACTAACACTTCCTCTATGGCTAGGGAGGTATTTTTCCAGATATCCACTTCATGGAGTCTCTCAACATGATGCCCACAATTGCTACACCCATTTGTGGAAAACCACATCTCAGTCTCAAAGATGTACAATAGTTCATCAGGGAGTCTCTCAACATGATGTCGTCATGAAGTCTCTCAACATGATGTCTCATCCCAGTCTCAAAGATGAATAAGGGTTCATCACGGAGTCTCTCAACGTGATGTCATCATGGAGTCTCTCAACATGACGTCTACAATGACTACTCTCATGTGTGGAAAGAAACACAAGTACAAGAGTTCATCATGTAGTCTCTCAACGTGATGTCATCATGGATTCTCTCAATATGACGTCCACAATGGCTACTCCCATGTGTGGAAAGAAACACAAGTACAAGGGTTCATCACAGAGTCTCTCAACATGATGTCATCATGGAGTCTCTCAACATGACGTCTCATCTCAGTCTCAGAGATGAACAAGGACTTGAACCTCATATTTCTCCATCTCAGAGAAATATACACTACAAGGGATTTCACCGCATATTTCTTCGTCTCAGAGAAATATACACTACAAGGGCTTTCACCTCATATTTCTTTGTCTCAAAGAAATATACATTACAACATATCTTCATGATGTTGTGACTCCCTCTGAAGCTCCAAGTACTCACATCAACCTTCGACGTCCTCGTCCAAGATTGTCTCTGTTGGTTTGTCAGACTCCCTTTGAATCATTTCCTCCTCTTGAAGAAACTGATTGCAATGACGATCTGTATAGGTTCTCCATTGTTTATTTTCTTCATCTTTCTCAATCTTCTTTGTGAAGCAATCTCTCCATCCAAGGTTGACCCAACCTTGTTCCCTCGAGCAATGACTCTAGTGAAGAATCATGAGAGTTATGCACCACCAGCTTAGTCCCAAGGCAACAAGCTATGTCTCCATGTTTGTTCATTTCTTCAGCCTGTGTGACTTCCTCACAAGATGCATCAGGCTCTTCCTCCCTTGAATTCCTTATGCAATCTCTCATCATCCTTTTGCTCCTTGATCCGTCCTGAAAGCATTTTAGAGAGATTAATAATAGTTTATAGAACTAAACTATCTCGAAGAGAAATATCAATGCTAGAAGCATACATGATTCACTATTCCCAATATTAATGCATGAATTATTATTAACTACATAAAATTCATGATCAATATTCAAAGGTACAAATATAAAATACTTATCTCTTTATTGTTGCTACACCAATGAGCTAGACCTATAGCTGTGTCTCATCTTCGCCACCTTCAGTGTTGCCATCCCATGCAACCGACCTCATTTATATTTTTTTTAGATCAAACACAATTCAGTTGCTTTAGCTCTTCTTTCCAACTCTTCATCTAAATCTTGCATCTTGTCATAGCTCTCAAGCCACATTTGAAATTCATATCTATCTTAAGGTCTATTTTCCAATTTTGTAGAGCCAAATGACAATGAAAATATCTTCCAACACTTTCAGACTCACCAAGAATAGCTCCCAAGATTGTTCAATAACATCAAACTCACCCAGTAGCATTCCAACACCCTCAAAAGGTAAGGATTTAATAGCTATAAATCTGATAATGACTGATACTAAGTTGCAGGACTCCCAATGACATAGGTCATCACCAAACTAACCCAACAATATCCAAACAACCTCTATCTACCAAGGATGGACAAGGAATAGGTCTATCATAAGTTTTCAGTCATACCCAGGTTTGTATGACACCCCTTTAGGCATCCAAATCCTCTAAGAAACAACTCCGACAGTCACCAAAGATTTCCACAAGTCAAATAACCCCCAAACAGCCTTGAAACCACCTTATATAAATAACACTTGGGAAGGAGAAGTCTCATGCCCAGCTCCAAGCATTTGGTATGAAGGTATGGCTCCACAAATCCCATTGAAACCACAATCTACAAATTTTGTGAAGAACAATGGTGATTCTAGAGAAGAACCACACCAAGCTAGCTAGGGATTAACTTTCACATCTGAAACTAATAATCTAATGAGGGTTTTTGACCTCACAAGATTCAAGGAAAAAAAACATGCAAGTTCACTCCAACCACATTTCATTATGTGTAGTCATAGTGTATGACAAAATCCTCTGGAATGCTTAAACAAATTTGATCGGATTTCTTGAACCCGCTTTGATACCATGTTAGATTTTAGATCAGAAATTAAATAAGCATAAATACAACAACACATAGAACAATGAACATATCAAATACCTTGGGAAAACCACCCTTCTCGAGGGAGAAAAACCCAACAAAATATATCTCGTATATATCAGATAATGAAGTGCAGAAATTATGCATACAAAATCACGCCCTAAGCATAGCTAAGTCTCATACAATGAAGAATGTCACTTCTCCTTGATGCGAACCTCAAGTGTTGTAGATGATACCACTTCTTACAAAAATTGGATCTGCTGATGCTAGGAATAAACTACTACTAGAGGTGTGAATTGTTGCTTATGGAAGATGTGAATTCGAATGAATGATTGTGATGATAGAAATGAGAGTTCTTCACCTCCTTTATATACAAGGATATGCAACCTCTTCTCTAGGTTGGCCCCCTTAGGAAATAAAAATAAAAAATATTATTTGAGTCAAGGCCAACCTGCCTTAGACAAAGATATATTAAGGAGAAAAATATCTTCGTAGCTACAACACTAACATCTTATTGGTGCACTGATGTGGCATCACATGATTTCTTGTTTTTTAGATCTAAGGAATACATTTCATTGAATTATCGGTAGTCATCAACAACACTAACAAATTTAAAGTCACAACTATTGGTCAAATATTGTTAAAAATATTGGGCATTAAATCAACAAATGCTACAACAACTATTGGAACATGACTAGGTTCTCTTCCCTATTTGTACACAAGATTGTTCCATTTTTCAATATTTCTAGATGTATCAAAGAGCTCTGATCAATTAATGGATTCAAAATTAAATACAAATAGCACACATATGTAAATTTTTATATTATGATAAATATAAAAGAAAATTTATTTTTCCCTTAAAAACATAGTCTAGGCCGATTAAATAAATGCATACAATCATACACAAATTATCCTGTTAAATTAAATGTTTATTTAGAATGATAAAATATGTAAAACAATGCTTATTTTAGGAAATTAAATGTCATAGATATGAAGGTTATAAGTACACAAAAAAAATTGTACCTCTAATATATAGATGGTTTGAGACTATGTGTAAAAGTGCAACACATTATAGATCAATTGTGTGGGTTTAGGTTAGTTATGTGTAACACAAATCTAATTTTGTTATTCAAATATGCACATTTTCTAACTAATTCACCTTCAAGTCTACTTTTTTGTTGATTATCAATACCTAGCACTATTTTAATACCCTGGGGAGATAATTGGATTGCAAGTGACAAGTTAGCCTAGGTTAGCACCCTTGATTAGATTGACTTTATGGTCATGGAAATTACTAAAACATAACTCCTTAGTCATACAAGCATGTTGTTGGGTCAAACTAAATTTCTGCTTCACCTTGACCCAAGATTGTCTTACAATGCAAAGGAAGAGAATATGCAACTTGAATTCTTGGGATTAAGTAAAATAAAAGAGAATAATAATGTATTTTTGATCTCCAAGATTACCTTTTAAAGAAAGGAAAGAGCATACTTTAAATTTCTCAAAAACAAAGCATACAAGGGTTCCTTCCATTATCATACAATTGTGTAACTAAGGTAGTTATAAAAAGGTAGATCCTTGGACAAGATAAAACTACATAAAAGTAAGTTAGTAGTTTTTACAAGTGTCTTGGACCATCATAATATTGTAAAAAATATAGGGTTAGTACTAGAAAATTGTAAATATAAGCACAAAACCAAAGAAAATGATAACTCTTGGACTAACAAATAAAAAAAAATCCAAAGTAGAATACAAACACTAAGAGATATTTAGAGAAATACTAAAAGACAAGATATGTGTTTACCAATTAATTACCTTAGGTATGTTGATTGATGAATCATATTGAAAACAAGAAAAATAAAATGAGGAAATAACACAAAGATAAAGCATAAAATGAACCTTTTTACCTCAAATGACCTTGCTCCTTGGATTGAGCTAAAGTGAAGTGTACCCAATGCTCCACTTGATTTCCCCTTTAGATGGATGGTGAATTGTAGAATGTGATTGCTTATGGAAGTAACATGATGTTATGAGGAAGCTGGATATAAAAGATAAGACAACATATAGTTACCTGATGATAGAATATGATAAAAATGAGAACAAAAACATTTATTTATTAATTTTCCATGAGGAAGATCAAGGCTCAAGACACAATGTCTAATGTATGGATTGGATTGAATGAGGGTGAGGATATGGATTGCAGGATTAGCCTTGTGACAAGTGTCACAAGATGGAAGCAATAGAATACCATATGCCATAGGTGTACAAGATCTAGACCTGTTCTCACACATGTGTGATCACACACTTAGGTAGGTTCATGAAAGAGACAAGAGAGAGGTAGGGTGGTTACATTTTGACATGTGTTAAAGACTTAATTAAATAAATACTAAATTATTTAATTAAATATAGATCAAGGGGTAAAAGTAAAGGATGGATTAAATAAATAATAAATATTAATTTAACTGGCTAGTATAGGGTAAAGTCTAATGTGGTTGGGTATGGATAAATTTAGATTTCTACACATATTATTTGGTCTATTGATGTCATTTTATGTTTCCAACCTAAGCCTATACTTGTGTCTTCCCTACTTTTATTCGTAGTGTGTTTTCTTCTTGAGTATGAAATGCAAATAAATCTACAAACATAGGGATCAACTAGCATACAAATGATTGACACAATGTGAAAACAATAGAAATGTAAGACCCTCTAAAAAAAGATTATAAAATGTGAAAAATCTTGCAAAATGAGTAAGAAGTAATGTGAGAGCTTGTAGGTCAATAAATATCTAGAATTTAGTATGGATGTGTTAAAGGGTAGACACGTGTTAAAATATGAATAGATGTACTAAAATCATAGCCACACATTGAACCATCAACCAACAACTAAAAGCTACAAAGGTATGTTAAAAGGGACACGGGTCCTACAAAACATAAGCCTTATTACCCTTCACTAATGTAGTGAACTAGATAAAGACTCAGACCTAGATGAATTTTAGGAAAGTGGGGATGTAGAAGGTCAAGTATCAATTAAAGAAATAGAAAGAAAAATAACAGAACCAAAAAAAGTGATGAGTAGAACTAAGCTAGAGATGCAAGGAAGGGGGAAGAACACATACTAGGGAGAGTATGGAAAAAATAAACGTGAGTTGGAAGAAATTATAGTCAACACTATCATCAAGGAATACATAAATATCTTGCAATAGGATACAATAGCTCTTCTCCAAGAAGCATAAATAGTAACTTGTGACACCATCCTCTATAAAGAGTATACAAATTCCTTATATGAACAAGAAATTATGATGGCTGAGAAAGAAGAAGAGGAAATAGGGAAATGTAATAAAAAGATAGAAATATAAAGGATGGAATGTGAATTGGTGATGGATGCACCCAAGCATAATCTACTTGAAGAAGAAAATCAAGGTTGCAAGAATATGAAAAGAAAAAATATCAACATTGGCTATTGAACGTAAAAATATTTCCCCCATGATTTCTAGCAAGGTCTTGCATCAAGAAAGTGTTCTTTCTAAATAATTTAATAAGAAATTAAAAATACACATTTTTTTGATATTAAAAGTAGGGGAAGGGGGCCCCTAAACCCAAGATTTTAAGAGAAACAAATAGTGGAATAGAGGCCAACCAGGCCTAACTAGCAAAAACTGATAGAAAGAGGCACTTAGACCTTAGATTAACATAGCGCACAAAGTATTACAAAGTACTAGGCACATAGGCCAAAAATAAGCCAAAAAAACTAAACATATAGAAGCTAAAACAATTAATTTTTAGAGGAACTAATGAGATCCCAATTTTTCTTCAGTGCGTCAATAGAAATCTTCTAGTCCTCCTTCTCATTGTCAGTCTCTAATGTCCTTTTATTTATCTCATCCTACTCTTTCCCAAATTTCCTCTTAATTTTCCTTATCTTGTATTTACTCTAGACATAGTACCAAAAAATTCATGTTGTGTGATCCCATCCACGATAGTAGTTATATTTCTAACAACTTCCTCTAGGGAAGAAATCCTTTTTCTTATTTTGTCACCATCTTTTTCGATCTCAACATTTAGGGAGAAACTATACCTTTCCTTCGGTTTATCTATCATACCTTGCGTGGGATCATTGCAAGTTCCTTATTCTTTTTCAATTTACTCTAACTCCTCATTAAAAGGCTTTCCTTACCAAATTCTTGCACCCACTTGAGCTCTTTAGAATCATCTTCATTCCTTTTAGCAGAGATTTCCTCCTCATCACTATTTTCCTTCCCCTCCTCAACATTTATATCTTCTTATTCCTCTAATTGTTCACTATTATCTTGACTATCATCATCAAATTCTAGGAGGAAATATTTGTCTAAGTCGGATAAAACCTCATCCTCAAGCACTAACTTTTTACTTTAATGTGTTTACCTTTAAGTATGTGACTAGCACTAGCCAATTTGGTTGACCGCCTTTCTCCCAACGCACTATTGTTCATGCTCCTTTGATTAGGCTCTAAATTGTCCCCAATTTTAATGTTTATAGAGCCTGAGGGATCCTTCTTTTTCTTTTTAGAATTATTGAGAGAGGAGGGGCATTCCCATTTTAAGGGGTAAAATCATGCACAAGAAAAATTAAAGATGGATTTGGGGGTGCAGCAGAGGGAGGAATCCCTTTCTTGGATTTGGAATTTGAGCTCGAAGGAGGGGCTTTAGGGGAAGACATGGGTTCTTTTTCTAAGAGCTTCACATCCATAGGGACAGTAATGGGGGTAGGATTCGATTGGGGGTCACAACAAGCATAAAGTTGTAAAGCGCATAGATAAGGCCTCGATGTAGGGTCGACACAACACCTTTTGTAATGCGGGACATTAGAGAAGAGTGCAAATAAAAAGGCACATTAATCCATTCCCTATTTGAACATGATTTAATAAAAGAAAATGATAACCATGTATTGTTGCATATCTTCCCTCAAGGGTGAATTAATGAATTAAGTGAATGCTTACCATGCTATATGGGGAGGCAACTTCTCCTGATAGTAGCCATTATAATGATGAATTGGTTTTTCACCCTTCTCAAAGAATTCATCCTTGAATTTATGGCATTTCTCATTTTCCAATCTTTTCCACCTTGAGACCTTTACATTGAAGGCTTGTAGCATCAACAATTAGACTAGCAGTAACCTTGAACTAAATTCCCCAAATGACAACTTTGGCAGCATTCTAGGAGTTGAAAAATTTGGAGGTGAGGTTATCATCATGCCCCTGCATGGCTTGGAAGAAATGAGGGAGGCTAGCCTCCTAAAATTAGATGCCACGTGTTAGCTACCATATTACCTTCCCTATAGGTGTGGTAGGTATTATATTGAAGAAAAGTGCCAAGATAATGTTTGCATTCATCTATCATGGTCACTTATCAACTAGAAGGCTCAGAAGAGACACCTTTTAAGATATTAATGATGAAAAAAGAGTCACCTTCAATAATGACCTTGCTACATCCCTTTTCTTTTAGTCTTTTAATTCCCCACCAAGCCGTTGTGGCTTCAACAATATTACTAGAACAAACCCCTACGTTTTGGGTGTATCCTTCAATGAGGATACCTTTATGGTCTCTAATCAATCCCCCTAAAGTACCCATACTAGGGTTTCCTTTAGAGCAACCATCAAAGTTTAATTTAAACTAGCCAAGTCCTCAGGGGGAACCCACTTGGTAGCTTTCCTACTCAATATTTTGGCCTAATTGATTTGAGAGATCATGTATGATGCCCCATAATTGTTTAATTCTAATTTCTCCATAAGAGGGAAAAGATTTTTGGAAACCATAACTAGTCGTATTTATGTTTTCATGTATTTGATACATAAAGAAATGATTTTACCATATATTTTCATGATCTATTTTATTTTGGTAAGTGGTGGTAGGATGAAAGATCTTAGTCTTGAATAAAAATAAGAACACTTTATTGAACTTCCCTCATTACTTAGCATGAATGGATGATGCATTAGACTCTAAATAAACATGAGATACTTTCTATTTTTATTTGATGAATTTCATAGTTAATCTCTCTATTGTAATGGATACCAATATTATATTGAGATCTCAAATATAGTAAACTATATTTTTGAGCTTGGTCATGAAAAGAAGGCTATATAGGAGTATGCAACCAAAGGAAGGTTTTATCTTGTTTACAATGCAATGGGTAGTGGGCTAGGAATGACTCCTTTTAGATCATTAATACCATATGAATATAGATATTATCTCTATGTTCATTAGGGTACTATTGGATGCCAAAGAAGAAAAGTGAAAATGAGACTATAAGAAGATTGATAATTGTACCATAGAAAAAAGACAACTTGCTTGATTTGGGTAACAATTGATGATAAATTAGACTTAAGGAGGCCTTGATTTAGTGTTGTGAGGTGTTTTCCAAATGCATTTAATGATGTATTGTAAAGGTGCTGTAAACTATTGTAAGAGACTTTCATGCCTCTCTAGACTTAATAGACCTATCTTTCCTTTAATTCCTAATTATAAAATGTATTTAAATGCATATTCACATTAATATAGAAGGTTTTTGACCTAATTTTAACTTTAATCTAGTGTTGTAATGTATCTCACACATTCACATTGGATGTTGTGCCTTTCTAGGCTATGTGGACCTCATTTTAGTGTTGTAAAGTGTATTTAATCACACTTTCACATTGAATTCTATTTTCCAAGCCCTAATTGACCTTTACATCATCATTAATAGGCCCCTATTACCCCATATTGTGCATCCCGAGGCATAATTTGATGAAATACCTAACAAAGTTACCATGTAAACCAGATTTCCTCACTCCCCAACAACCCAGCTGGAAAATGGGCCCCTCTGGGAATAATTCACCATATGTGGTGAATGAGTCCCTGCGAGGTGGTACTAATTCACCCAAGGTGGTGAATTAGTCCCATTTGGGTCATTTTGGGGTTTTGAGTGGGAAATTTTGGAATTTAAGTTTATTATTCCTTCATGTCGGCCTTAGGGATCCAATTTATGGGAAAATTAGGAGAATTGCCTATAAAAACAAGTCTCTAAACCCTAATTTACATCTCTTAACTCATACACACATCTCTTATCATTCATTCATCATCTATCTTCTCCTTCAAGTAAAGAAAGTTAGGGTTTTTACATTCTAAGTCATCAAGATAGCTTCCAAGGACATTCAAGGGCAGATTCTTCATGTTTTGTTGTAGAACTTCAAGATCAAATATCATGGAAAGGTATTGAATTCATTGTTTCATGCTTCATTACATTCTTTCATCATTTTGGTTTAATTGCCTACAAAGGGGTTTGACCAAGGAAAACCCCCATGCCCTAACATCCAACATTTCTCTTCCTCTTCTTGTGTGTTTGCAGATTTAGGCATCTTGAAGACTTGGGAATCATTGAAGATCAAGTTGTAAAGTTGTTGAAGACATATCTTTGTTGAAAAATTCAAAATATCAAGGGTAAGTGCACGGATTTGTGACACAATTTTGGCTCTTAAGATGCCACTTTTTCTCTAAAATTAGAAAAATCTAATTTGCACGAGAAAATGTAGTTATGCTCAAAATTTCAAGATGCAACAAGAAAAAAAGTTGAAGTGCTCCAAGTCTAGTTTCTAAGCTACTTTTTTTTTTGAAATTAATGAAGATTAAGGGTCTCAAAAGGGGGGGAAACAGGTCCTTTTTTATCAAAAAAACAACATAGCGCCTGAGGGCTCCCCCATTTTTGATTAACTTTTTTTTAGAATTTCAAAAATCCCAATGGTGAGAAATTAGCTAACACCATGTAGATTATCCTCGTTCTTTTGGATAATTTTTTTAATGAATATATAATATTTTATGAATTTTCAAAGTGGACACATCCTAAAAAGTTAAAATTTGAGCATGCTCCCCCCTAATTTTTTTGAAAACTAATAAAAAATTGATATATTTTTTTCATCATGTGTAGAATGGAGTCTAGTTTCAAAAAATGTATTTTTTTTCACATTTCAATGAACGAGTAAAAATCTATCCTAAAACTAGCACATGTTGGTTTCTAACAAAAAACAGAGGCATTTACAATAGAAGCCATGGATCAAAACCTTAACTAAATCAAAATGAAAAAAAACTTATATATTTAGATAGCTAAGAGAGAGGTTAACGCTATCATGTTTTTTTTTATAAACTTGCACTCAAAGACGTGCAAATGAGATGGGGAGCACAAATGAAAATATGAGGAAATTTGGCAAATCCTGGGTGTGTACAAGAAGTTGAGTCCACTTTTTGGCCAAAAAGTGGAAGTGTTTTCCCTGATTTTCAAAATTTGTCACATTTGACCTTAAAATTTGAGTCACTTAGAGATGGAATCTTAAAACAAGACACTATCATAAAATGTAGTCGTAGAGTCTAGTTTCCAAATATGTAACTTATTTCAATACCCAGATGGTACAAATTGAGTTTCAATAGGCGTTTCTAAAAACCACTGTTTAAAAGTCACTTTTTTTACCATACCATGCACATGTACAACATCCATATTTTGACCTAAATTATCGTATTTTTATAAATCCTTTTGGGAAAAGATTTGTGACTCACTGAAGCACGTTTTCAATATTTTTTTGTAAATTTTTATTGGATTTTTTTTTTTTGTTAAAATTTTTTATTAGCCATATTTGTCATTTTGAAAAATCATCGTGTATGATGCGCATAAGATAACCTAAACTTATTATTTTTTGATTTTTTTTTTAAATTGAGAATAATTATTTGAAGTACGTTTTGGTGCAATTTCTTTTACAAAAAAATATTTTAATAAAAAGTTATTAAAATACTAAAAAACCTTGATAATTCAAGTTTACGGACCAGTTTCATTAGAAATTAATTGAAAAATAGAAAAAATAATCAAATTGTAAAAAAATTACATACTTGGAATTTGCATTGTCTCGTCTATAATGGGTTTTAATTTCATAAAAAAAATGGCAAAATAGGTCTTCAAACATATGTCCAAAGTCACTATTTTCCTATGACATTATCATGACCTTCAAGTTACAGGTCAAACCAAGTCCAAAGCTTAGGTTTGGATCCCCAAGCCATTTCCCAAACCAAAAAACAATCCAAAAACCCGACCAAAAATTCATATTTTAAGAAATGGGATCTCGTTTCAATTTTTTTATGGTTCTACGAAACGGGATCCCGTTTTGAAGATTGTTAAAAATTGAAAGTTTTCAAAACGAAATCTTGTTTAGAAAAAAATTCTGAAAATGGAAACTGATCTCGTTTTGAAAACTTTCCATTTTTAGCAATTTTCAAAATGGGGTCCCGTTTTGAAAACTTGCCAATTTTGGAAATTTTTGTTTTGGAAAATTTTCAAAATGGGATCCTACTTTGAAAATTTTCCAAAAATGGAAATTTTTCAAAACAGGATCCCATTTTTAAAATTTAAGCTCAGGATCCCGAAGCTAAATGGGATCCAGTTTTTTGCAAGCTGATTTCATTTTTTTGCCTAAGACAAAAACTTCTACGTTTCGTGGACTCATCTTCTTGCATTTACCCTCCTGCCAATTAACACATCCAAAGTAGGTCGTTTGGCGAGCGCCAAATGGCACAACACATTTGGTGAGCGCCAAATTTGGTGCGCGCCAAATGTGATGTATCGTTTGGCGAGTGTCAAATTTGGCACTCGGAAAATGACCTACTTTGAACAAAACCTAAATTTCCCCTCTCTTTGGTTTACAACTTTGATAATGCTTAGAGTGCACAGTTTATGATCGTAGATGGATAGTTGAGGTTTTACCTTTCATACGCTCTCTAACTCATTACCCTAACTGGATAACTCTTTATCCCTCTAAAGTCTCTCTCTCTCAGGTCTCCCTCCCTCCCACATGACCTAGACTACTCTCTCTTAGTCCAATCCCCTCTCTCAGGTCTATTTCCCTCCCACCTAGGTACCTAAATAAATCTATCTCACTCCAACCCCCTTCCTCACTCTCCCTCTCTCTCTCTCCCCCTTTGGTCTTTTTGTCTCTCACTCCATCTCCCTCTCTTAGGTCGTTATCATTCTCTCTTTGTCTCTCTCTCTCAAGTCTCTCCCTCCTACCCCCTCTCCCTCTCTTAGGTCCATCACTCACTCCCTCTATCTCTCTCCCATTCCCTTTCTCTCACTCACTCTATCTATCTCCCTCTCTCTCACACTCTCTCTCAGGTATCTCCATCCCCCCTCTCTCTCTCCCTCTCTTAGGTCTCTCCCTCCCACCCCCTTTCCCCCTCTTTCTCAAGTCTCTCCCTCCTATCCCCTCTCCCTCTCTCTCTTTCTCCCACTCCATCTCTCTCTCTCACTCCCTCTATCTCTCTCCCACTCTATGTCTCTCCCTCTCTCTCAGGTCTCTCCGTCCCACCCTTGCTCCCTCTCTCTCTTTCTCAAGTATCTTTGTCCTACACCCTATCCCTCTCTCTTTGTGAAGTATCCCCCTCCTACCCCATCTCCCTCTCATAGTCAATCCCTCTATCTCTCGTCCACTCACTCCCTCTCTCAATACCTCTATCTCTCTCCCTCTCCCTCTCCCTCTCTCTCAAGTATCTCCCTCCCACCACCTCTCCCTCTCTCTCACAAGCCCTCTATCTCTCTCCCACTATCTCTCCCTCTCCCTCTCTCTCTAGTCTCTCCCTCCGACCCCCTCTCCCTCCCTCCCTCTCTCTCAAGTATCTCCCTCCCACCCCTCTATCTATCTCCCTCTAGCAGGTCTCTCTTTGTCTCTCTCACCCACTCCCTCTATCTCTATCCCACACCCTCTCTCTCTCATTCCCTCTATCTCTCTCCCTATAAAGAAAAGAAAAGAGAAATAAAGAGAAAATATTAAATAACCTCCAATTGGTCTCCAATGTGGAAAATGATAGCATTGGGAACATAGTCTACACCAATCCAATGGCATTCTTTATAGACTTGTAGACGTGGAACTTCATTGGGCACAAGAAGAGTCAATGCACTCATGTCAGTATGTGGTTCTACTCCCAAAGAAAGTTTTGGTTGGGGACATGGTGGGTAGTAATTTATTTTCATCTCCATCTTCAAATCCTCACCACAAAGTTCCTCTTTCATGGTGTTCATCTACACCAAGATAGAGAGATAAGGCTGAAAGCAACATATTCACCACTTCGAAAAGTACTTTAGCATATTCTTCATTCACTTCTCTATAGTAAAAAACATAAATATCGATCACTCAAAATTATAATTTGTCTATTTTCAAAATTGAAATAACATCATTACATAAACACTAAACCTCAACAAACATAGATTATTTCTAAAACATTTGGTTGAATGATGTATTAATCACTGAAAATTATAAATCATCTATTGTCAAAACTAGAATAACCTTCATTACATAAACACTAAACCTCAAGAAATACAGATTCTTCCTGAAACGCTTGATTGCATGATATATTTTTTTATCAAAATTAATAGAAACAAGTAAAAAATATATTTAGAGCAGTGTAAAGAAGATATCTGAACTATAATTTGTTCATCGTTCACCTTAAATATGCAAGAATAGATGAACATAACTGAGCAACACAGAGGTGAGGGAAAAGTATGTCATGTCATGTAGAAAACTATCGGTCTTGAGTAATTAAATGGAAAGAGAGGAAGAAGTATAAATGTAAGAGGAAGGATGGTGAGGCTAGGTTTTGAAGTCACATCTAGAAGGAGGCCACAAAATATGGAAAAAGTAGTCAATCCACTCGAGCTTTCCATCAATGTTATGGGCTAGGCGGGTGCGATAGCCCTCCAGAACAACTGTCGCCACATTGTTGGAATAGCTCTCCTTTTCCTCCTACGGAAGATCAAAGAAATCCTTCCCAATGGCTTGTAGGAATTGAATGAGTTCTTAACAAAATTTGTGGTTCACCACTTGGAAAAGCCCCCATTCACAGGTTGTGCCTCCTATCTCTGCTATGGTTTTCTCACAGAGGAGGCCAAGCCCACATAAATTGGCCATATCTGAGTGGAACCTGCAAAGGAGGGTCATTTGTGTTGGCACCGGGCCTCTCATGTTCAGGCCTTATGAACTCAGTTGGTATGTTCGTCATCCCATTCACTGCCAGGGATTGTACTCTAACCCACACCATTCTACCCCAGCTTGATTATTTTATTGGATGTCATTTGATTGTTTGAAGAGATATTTAGTCGATAGGCTATTTGTGTGAACTTTGGTCAAAATTTTCATTAGCCTCCCTGGTGTTTGAGCCTTTCGACAACCATGAAAAACGTGGAAGATGTTTTTTTTATTTAAATTAACTTTGGTCAGAATTTTTTTCAACCTCCTAGTTATCTGTCATCCTTCTCATTTTTTAAGCCTTCTGGAAGTTGTGAAAAAGGTGGCTAAGGTGATTGTTGGCATGCCTTGGGAATAAGGTGGCGGATTTTCCACCGCATGGATAGAGAAGGCCACCAAAATGAAATGTTGGTTCGCATCAACATTAATTGTTGTATGCTTTTCGTGTACTGGTGATGGTTGTACTAACACCTGCCATTTAACACCTCGAGAAACATAGTGAATGTCTATGAAATTTTTGATAAGGCATTGTTGGGTGTCATTCTATTACTATACCTGTTATCAGAGTTGTGAGTGAGGAGGGTAAGCTTCTGTGAGGGTGCATGTTCTATCAAGCCTTGTGCAGCTTCTGCGAAGGTGGTTGGAGGTTATTTTTTGTTTTTTTACATGGGGTGATGGTTGGAAAATCAAAAGAAAAGTGTCACCTATGATAATTTTTTTCCCATTTTGTGTAGGAAAGCTAGTGGGAAGAGGTGTGTTTGAAGCAAGCGGGAAGAGGTGCATATTGAAAAAACCCTTTGCAATATTATTTCATTTGTGGTTTGTGGTTTGTGGCAAGCTATATTGTTTGATTTCTGATAGGGTAGTGTTGATTGTTTCAAATTTTGCTAACCTGCTATTGAGAAAACACTATATAGTTTGTAAAAATGAATATTGTTTCATTTATGGTTCGTGTTTTGTGTCTATGGTTTTTCATGGGTTTTTTATTGTGAATTTTTGTGGGTTTCTCTTTATGGCCTCTATTTTCTGGATATGTTTACAACGAAATACAATTATTTAGGCTATGTAGTTTTTTGCAAGCTTCGAGAAACAAGGCACTGTAGAGAAAGCTAGCAGGAAGAGATTTGTTTGAAGCAAGTGGGAAGAGGTACATATTGAAAAAACCCTTTGCGATATTGTTTCATTTGTGGTTCGCGGTTTGTGGTAGGCTATATTGTTTGACTTGCGATAGGGTACTATTGACTATTTCAAATTTTGATAAGGTGCTATTGAGAAAAGACTATTTTGTTTGTAAAATGAATATTGTTTGGTTTAAGGTTCATGTTTTGTGGCTATGGTTTTGCATGGGTTTGTAACTGAATTTTTGTGTTTTGTGGGTTTCTCCATTCAGGTCGGTGTTCAAACCAATATTGTTTGATTTATGGCTTCTATTTTGTGGTTATGGTTGCAATGGAATAAAATAGTTAATGTTATATAGTTTATGTTTGATTCCATTGGGAATTGTTGATTATTTTTCTCTGGCTTAGGCTATATTGTTTCATTTTCAAAAAGGTGTTATTGAAAAGGCTATATTGTTTCAATTTTTGATAAGGTTTTGTTGAGAAAAGAGGATATTTTTTTATGGGTTTCTTATTGTCAATTTTTTGTGGGTTTCTCTTTATGGCTTTTGTTTTGTGGCTATGTTTGCAACAGAATAAAATTGTTTACGTTATGCAGTTTTTGTCAATTATTGTTGTCTAGCACAAGCTATATTGTCTCATTTTCGATAAGGTTCTGTTGAAAAGGCTATATTGTTTCAATTTTTGATAAGGCATTGTTGAGAAAAGACTATATTGTTTGTTAAAAGCAATATTGTTTCGTTTATGGTTGGTGTTAGGTGGCTATCATTTTGCATGGGTTTTGTGGCTATGGTTTTGTGGGTTTCTCCATCTGGGTCGCTATTGAAACCAATATTATTTGATTTATGGCTTTGGTTTTGTGGTTATGGTTGCAATGGAATAAAACAGCTAATGTTGTACAATTTATGTTTGATTACATTAGGTATTGTTGATTATTGTTCTCTAGCTTAGGCTATATTGTTTCATTTCCAATAAGGTGTTGTTGAAAAGGCTATATTGTTTCAATTTTTGATAAGGTTCTATTGAGAAAGGATTGTATTTTTGGATGAGTTTGTTACTGTGAATTTTTGAAAAGGTGTTGTTGAAAAGGCTATATTGTTTCAATTTTTTATAATGTTTTGTTTAGAAAAGAGTATATTTTTATATGGGTTTGTTACTATGAATTTTTGTGGCTTTCTCTTTATGGATTTTGTTTTGTGGCTATGTTTGGAACAAAAAAAAATTGTTAACGTTATGCAGTTTTTGTTGATTGTTGCTGTCTAGCTTGGGCTATATTGTCTCATTTTTGATAAGGTGTTGTTGACAAGGATATATTGTTTCAATTTTCGTTAAGGCGTTATTGAGAAAATACTATATTGTTTGTTAAAAGCAATATTGTTTCATTTATGGTTGGTTTTTTGTGGCTATTGTTTTGCATGGGTTTCGTGGCTATGGTTTTGTGGGTTTCTCCATCTAGGTCACTGTTGAAACCAATATTGTTTGATTTATGGCTTCCGTTTGGTGGCTATGGTTGCATTGGAATAAAATAGTTAATGTTATACAGTTTATGTTTGATTCCATTATGCATTGTTGATTATTGTTCTCTAGCTTAGGCTATATTGTTTTAGTTTCAATAAGGTGTTGTTGAAAATGCTATATTGTTTCAATTTTCGATAAGGTGATGTTGAAAATGATATATTCTTTCAATTTTCAATAAGGTTCTATTGAAAAGGCTATATTCTTTCAATTTTTGATAAGGTTCTATTCATAAAAGAGTATATCTTTTGCATGGGTTTGTTACTATGATTTTTTGTGGGTTTCTTTTTATGGCTTCCATTTTCTGGATATGTTTGCAACGAAATAAAATTGTTAACATGATTCAATTTTTGTCGATTGTTGTTGGCTAGATTAGGTTATATTGTCTCATTTTTTATAAGGGGTTGTTGAAAAGGCTATATTGTCTCAAGTTTTGATAAGGCGCTGTTGAGAAGAGACTATATTATTTTTTAGAAGCAATTTTATTTCGCTTATGGTTGGTGTTTTGTGGCAATCATTTTTCATGCATTTTGTGGCTATGGTTTTACATGGGTTTTGTGTATTGTTGATTGTTGTTCTCTAGCTTGCGCTATATTGTTTCATTTACAATAAGGTTATAGTAAAAAGGCTATATTGTTCCATTTTTGATAATGTTTTGTTGAGAAAAGACTATATTTTTGCATTGGTTTGTTACTATGCATTTTTTTGTGCTTTGTGGGTTCCTCCATGTGGGCCACTATTGAAATGAATATTGTTTGTTTTATGCCTTGTGTTTTTTCCCTATGGTTGTAATGCAATAAAATAGTTAACCTTATACAATTTATGTTAATTTCCATAAGGCCTTGTTGATTGTTGTTGTCTAGCTTTAATATAGCTAATATTATACAATTTATGTTGATTTCTATAGGGCATTGTTGATTGTTGTTTTTTTCCTTAGGCTACATTATTTCATTTTTGGTATGGTGCTATTGAAAAGGGTATATTGTCTCAAGTTGCGATAAGGTGGTGTTGAGAAAAGACTATATTTTTGCATGGCTTTGTAACTTTGAAACAAGTATCATTTGATTTATGGTTTTTGTTTTGTCATTATGGTTGCAACACAATGAAATAGTCAATGTTATATAGTCTATGTTGATTGTTGTTCCCTATATTGTTAGCCGATAGGTTGTTTGTGTGTACTTTGGTTAGAATTCCCATTAGCCTTCCCAGTTTTTGAGCTTTCTGGCAGTTGTGAAAAGGGTGGCAGATGTTTTTTAAAATTTGGTCATAATTTTTGTCAACCTCCTGGTTATTTGTCAACCTTCCCATTTTTAAAGCCTTCTGACGGAGGTAGAAAAGGAGGTAGAGGCAGTTGGCACACATTGGCAATAGGGTGGTGGATTTCTCGTGGTGTGGATAGAGAAGGCCACCAAAATTAAATGTTGGTTCACAACAACATTAATTGTTGTATGCTTTCCATGTACTGGAGATGGTTGTAATTGTGAACCATTTGAATCTATACCTTGCACAAACACAATAAACATGCAAACAATTAGATCAAACACAAGATTAGAAACCAATGATTCCTCAAGAAATCCATTTGAAATTTGCAAAAGATGAGAAATGAAAATGAAGAACACAAATGAAACAATTAAATCCTATCTAATGCAAGCAAACTCTTGATCTCTTGAGGGATTTGGTGCAAATAGGTGTGTGGAGATTTTCCCTTTCCCAACTCCTTGAATGCAAATGTTGATTGAAGATGATTGATCCACTTGATGAAGACTTTGAATGTATGCTCCAAGCTTAAAATCTGCAAAAAAACCTAGCTATGATTCAATGAGATGGATGAGAATTGCTAAGTATTTTAGCATGGTAACTTTGCTTGAAATGTGGATGATCAAATGCATGGTGAAGCATTCTATTTATAGAATGTTGAAATGGAAACAAAGCCAAAATGGAGCAATGTGGGACAAAGATTCAACCAATGATATAATGCCACTTGTCAACATGTGATTGGGTGAGGAATGAGCAAGTTTTGACAAATGTGCCAATAAATGCATTTTTGAATTTGAATTTTGAGAAAAGACATGTAAGAGGGGGAAAGAAAATTGCATTGAATGCCACTTGGCTCAAGGCAAGGACATGTAAGAAGAAGTAAATGCCTTGTTGGAAGGACTTGTAAGAGAGAGAATAATGACATGTTGGAAGGACATGTCATTCAAATTTTGAATTTGAAATAGAAGAATATTCCTCCAAAAGATGCTTTGTTGAGGGAAAATGAAGATTTAATAAATCAATAAATTGATTTATTTGTGCAAGTGGAAAATAGAGAATGCAAGTGGGTGAGATTAGTATTTAATCATGGTTAGATTAAATAAATGATGATTATGTTAGTTTAATGATGATTAGGTGAGTTGACTTATTTTGACTTAGATTTTGGATTAATTTAAATCAAACAAGAGAGGAAATGATTTAATGAGTTTAATTAAATAAACATGTTTTGATTATTTAATTAAAGAGATTGAAGTAAGATTAAATTAAATAAGATTTTAATTTATTCAATTTAATAGATAGACTTTAGAGATTTAATTAATTAAATAAAATTAATTATTTAATTAAAAGAGATGGAGAATGATTTAAGAGACTTAATTAAACACATGATTTGTTTAATTAAGAGAAGAAAACAAATGAATTTAATCAAATAAAGATATTTAATTAAATGGTTAGGTCGGGGAATGATTTAGGATGAAATGATGTTGGTAGTCAGATTTAAATATGCAATGCTAACTTGTACATTTTGCGTGTCTACATTTTGCCCCTCTTTGAAGCGATGCACTTGTTGCGTTGGTTCAAAGAATAATCTTGTCATGATCAAAATCAAAAAAATTCTGATTTTTTGGATGCCCCACTATTGCCCCAGTGAGAAGAATTGCACTGGTATATTGCCCCCTCGAGATGTTGAATGGGAATGCCAATTGCCAATCAAGATCGCGATAAAATGCGAGAGGAGTGGTTGATGTAGATGAATGGACATTCATTAGCTGTGGGTAGCTTCATGTACCAATTGGGATAGAAATGTTAGTAAAGATAGAAGAATGAAAGAATGAGATGATCATGCAAATGGTGATGACTACTTGCCGTGGAGTTGGGATTTTCAAAGGGCGGATTTCCTTATGTTTGATAATACACGCAGTACGATGCATCAAGGTATCGAGAACCAGGATGGCATTGTACCTAGTGTGATGGACTTTGACTCGACAAATCAGATAGGAGTATTCTTGTTCACACCTAACATACGGAACCCTGTCTAGAAAATAGTTCAGATATTTCAAATATCTCAGACCAAAACATAGGAAGGCGAGCCTTTCTATGTGGTCAACAAGAAACTTAAAACACCCTTGATATAGACTAAACAAAAGCACGCATGACCAAGGTTATATTACAAAGATATCCAACAAGCACATCAGACAAAAGATAATGATCATTGCCCCATTCCTATCTCTCTAAATCCTTCGTTCGGACATCATCGAGAGGTCCTTGGAATGAGCACAATGAGATAAATCAAACAAGATAAAGTAAGTGAGAAAACAAACTAATGTTCTTCGTACCGTTAGCAGAGAGAAATGATGTTTCAAAAGATGGGAGCCGAAACTTATTGCCAAAAGATAATGTCCATTGTCGGAACGGATCCTAGGACATGTTAATGACACGTCGTTTTGTTTACCCAAAGTGGTTGGTTTGATAAAAGTGCCCATTGTCGGAACGGATCCTAGGACAAGATTTTATCAAACAATGATGAAATTGATTTATGATTTATATGCCATTGATAAGAAAAGAGTTGACCAACTTGCTTGCTGACTGACCTATACTTGAGATTTTGACAGTTTAGGTTTTCACATTTGACTGCTAGACTTGTTTCGACTATTTTACCAAAGGTTGAGGGTGATGACGATTTATTATGGATGATTGATTATTGCGAGTGTAAGCGAGATGAGGCGGATGGATTTTTTTCAAATATTTGGATGTTTTTGGAGTTTTGCAATGTTTTGAGGCTGTTTTTGGTATTTTTTCAAATGTTTTCAAATGTTTTGATTTTCAATTTTCCAATGTTTTGAGATTTTCTAGATTTTGACCAAGATACTAACCTAAAGACCTATCCTAGGGGCCTCGGGGGCTGATCAACAGATGAGCCTTGCTACGTTATACACGCAGAGACCACGTAGTTCGACTGACAACTTGACCGATTTACAGATGAAGATATACATGATGAGATGTCAGTTTATTATGAAGGACTCCTATAGGACTGACCTAAATGTCTCGGGGGATGATCAAAGATCAACCTTGCCTACGTTCAAGCTCAGAGACGACGTAGTTCAACTAGACGACCTTGTTTTTGGCTTTTTGAATGACTTTTTGACCTGTTTTGGATTTTGATATGTTTTGAATGTTTTTGGATTTTCTAATTTTCTGATGTTTTTTTGGATTTTTTTGATTTGAGGATTTTAAGATCATACACGAATCCGATCCGATGAGAACGTGCCCCCAGTGTGAAGTGATAGACTACTCCGATATAGGCAGGACAAACTGACCTTTTAAGTGGGCCGAGTAGCTCTACGAGGAATCATGACACAAATGAAAGACCAAGCTATGGTGCAGATGCGGATGGAAGGGTGAAATGCGACGATATGCGATGAGTGAGTGAATGATGCAAAGCAAGTCACGGAGACCAAGATGGATGGAGAGTGCTTATTTACACAAGGTGCCTGTTTACCAGGTTTTCACCAAGGTACTTGCCCAAAGTGCCACCGAAGTGGTTTTCACTAGAGGACGATTTTTTTCTTTTACTGTTTTCTTGATTTTTTGATTTTTTTGTTGTCACCAAGACGCCTGTTTGCCAGGTTTTCGCCGAAGTAACCATTTTTTCAGGACTTTTTATGATTTTTTGGATTTTTTGGTTCTATACCTTGAAAGATTTAGGCATAAAACTTTTTGAGATGGGAGCTATTCATTGGCTCCTGTAGGGGTTCCCCTTCGGTGTTGATAACTGATATGCCCCTGATTTGTAGCTTGCTGTGATGACAAAGGGTCCCAGCCAGTTGGGTTCAAACTTGCCCTTGCCATTTGGGTTCAAGACATTCTTCTGATTCTCTTTTAGCACCAATTCTCCAACTTGGAAAGTTCTGCTTCTGATTTTCTTGTTGTAGCTCCTTTTCAGTCTATTCTGATACACTTGCAGATGGTTTAAAGCATCCAGACGTCGCTCGTCCAACAGTTCCAGCTCATTCAGTCTTGAAACTCGATACTCTCGTCTGTGATGAGGTTTTGCAATGATACTCTGAGGGATGGTAACTCGATCTCAATGGGCAAGATGGCCTCTGATCCGTAGACCAAGGAAAATGGTGTGGCACCAGTGGGTGTGCGGATGCTGGTTCGGTAAGCCCAAAGGGCAGGATTAAGCTGCAAATGCCAGTCACGACCTGCGTCATTGACTGTTTTCTTAAGGATTTTGAGGATGGTTTTATTTGTAGCTTCTGCTTGGCCATTGCCTTGGGGATAGTATGGGGTGGAAAAGCGATGTTGGATTTTGAATTTATCACATAGGTCACGGACTTCCTGATTTTTGAATGGTGTCCCATTATCTGAGATGATGGCTTGTGGAACACCATAGCGGCATATGAGATAATTCAGGATGAACTTTGAGATCTGCTTTCCTGTTATGTAGGTCATAGGTATGGCTTCAACCCACTTGGTGAAGTACTCAGTTGCGGTTATAATGAATTTGTGGCCGTTGGATGAGGTGGGTGTGATTTTCCCAATGAGATCGAGTCCCCACTGTGAAAAGGGCCATGGTGTGATGATTGGATGAAGCTCTTGAGCTGGAGCATGGATGAGGTCCCCGTGTTGCTGACACTGTAGACACTTCTTGACATATTCATGTGCCTCTCTGTCCATGGTAGGCCAGTAATATCCACTCCTCAGCAATTTCTTAGACAAGGTCATGCCACTCGAATGAGAACCACAGATGCCATTGTGCACCTCAGTTAAGGCAGCCGAAGCCTCCTCAGGGTTAAGACATCTTAGTAAGGTTCCTTCTATGCTTCTACGATAAAGGGTTTCTCCTAAAATGACAAAACGAGATGCTTTCTTGATAAAGGTTCGTCTAAGGCTTGAACGCAAATCGGCGGGAATGATACCTATCCTAAGGTATGTGTAAATGTCTTGGTACCACTGATCATTTGGACCAACGATTTCGCCCACAAATTCTGACTCTGGTACCTTGAATGCTGGTACGAGAAGCTGCTCTACCAAGAAGTCGTATTTCGGAACATTTTGAGGGATCTCTAAGAGTGATCCAATAGTTGCCATTGCGTCTGCTGCTCTGTTGTTGGTTCTTGGTACTTGCTCAAATGTGATGTCAACAAAATATTCCTTGAGATTTTCCACCAGCCTTTTGTATGGAGTTAGCTTATCATCCTTTGTTTGGTACTCATTGTTCACTTGATTTATGATAAGTTGTGAATCTCCATATACCTTCAATGTCATAATGTTCCATTGTACTGCTATCCTGAGACCTATAGTTAAAGCCTCATATTCTGCAATGTTGTTTGTACAAGGGAATGCTAGTTTGTATGATCTTGGTATACAATCCCCTTGTGGAGTGATGAAGAAGATACCAGCTCCTGACCCATGTTGTGTGTAGGATCCATCAAAGTATAGCTTCCAATGAGTAGCTATGTCAATGTTGAAAATGGATTCATCTGGAAATTCTGAAACAAGTGGGTTCTCCGCATAGATAGGTGCGTCTGCCAGTTGGTCTGCAATGACCTGTCCCTTGATTGCCTTGCGCTCCACATACTCAATGTCATATTCTGATAATATCATTACCCACTTAGCCATTCTTCCTGTAAGCATTTCCTTTGAAAGAAGATACTTTAAGGGATCAATTTTAGCTATGAGTTTGATCTTGTGTGCCAACATGTAGTGTCTGAATTTTTGGGATGCAAACACCACTGCTAGGCAAGCTTTTTCAATGAATGTATAGTTTAACTCATGGCCCACCATTGTACGGCTGATGTAGTAGATGGCTCTTTCTATTCCATTTTCATCATGTTGTGCTAGGAGAGCACCAAGGGCTGCTGCAGTTGCTGAGATATAAAGGATCAATGGTTTGTTCTGAATTGGAGGCCTTAGTACTGGAGGTGTTAACAGATATTCCTTGATTTTGTTGAAGGCTTGTTCACATTTGTCATCCCATTTGTACGTTACCCCCTTGTGGAGTAAGTGAGAGTAAGGGATTTGTTTGTCTGCTAATTGTGCTATGAACCTGCGAATTGACTGAAGCCTGCCTTGGAGACCTCTCAGTTGTTTCAATGTCCTAGGAGCTTCCATTTCAAGTATTGCTTTCACCTTTGCCGGATCAATCTCAATGCCTCTCATTGACACTATGTAGCCCAACAACTTTCCTGATTGTACGCCAAAGACACACTTCTTGGGATTCAAACGAACCTTGTATTCTTCTAGTCTGTCAAAGATAGCACTCAAGACTGATATATGATCCTTCCTCTTTTTGGATTTTCCCAAGATGTCATCGACATAGTCCTCAACTGTTTTGTGGATCATGTCATGGAATATTAGTGTCATGGCCCTTTGGTATGTGGCCCCGGCATTCTTTAAGCCGAATGGCATTACGTTCCAGCAGTATGTGCCCCAAGGACAAGTGAAAGATGTTTTATGTTGGTCTTCCTCTGCAATTCTTATCTGATTATAGCCTGAAAATCCATCCATCAAGGAAAGCATCTCATGCCCCGCGGTCATGTCTACAATCATATCAATGTTAGGCAACGGAAAATCATCTTTTGGGCAAGCCTTGTTCAAGTCCCTAAAGTCCGTACAGATTCTTATGCCCCCAGTTGGTTTTGAAACCGGTACTAGATTGGAGACCCACTCAGGGTAGGCGATCGTTCGTATGAATCCCGCCTCTAGTAGTTTATGGAGTTCCATCTTGACTAATAGAGCAATCTGTGGGTGCATCTTTCTCAACTTCTGTTTTACAGGTTTAGCTTCAGGATAGACTGCCAAGTGATGAACCACTACCTCCGGATCCAATCCTGGCATATCAGCATAGGTCCACGCAAAATTTATCTTCCTCTCCTTTAAGAAGGTAGCCAACTCCTCTTGTTCTTTGCATAATAATGACTCAGCGTAGAATGTAATATGAGGAGTTTCTTGTGTTCCCAGATTGATGGGGTTGCACTTTTCTGCTAGCATAGCTGACTTTTCTTGGTGTATAGCTGTAAGAGGAAGATTGAATCCCCCATCCTCAGGCGCCTCAGAGAGGTTTTCACCATTGGATGCGTCCTTTCTTTTTACTTTTTTAGAGTCGGAGAGTGCCACAAGGTGGTTTTCACTCAAGGACTTGGAGATTATTCTCAATTTTTTATTTTTGCGACTGAGGGATTCAATCGTTTCTCCATAGTATGCATGTGTATCCAGCTCTATGATAAAACCTGCCTTATGATCCCCACATGGAATGTCATCCCTAAGTCCCATGAATTCTGAGAGCGCCTCATCATTTTCAAACATGTCAAGAATTGGTGGTCCTCGTTGGTCGTAATCAATCAGTTGGGGATAGACTAATCGGATTTCATTGCTTTGGTTTTCAGACTCATAAGACAAGGTGCTAATCATAAGGACATTAGTATCCTCAAACAACAAAGGTAATCCTATTTCTGGTGACTCAATTAAATCAGTGGGCATTCCTAAAGTCATGGAGGATTGTGGAGTAGTTACGGATTCCTGAGGAGGCATTCGGTTCTGTCTACCATGGGCACCTCGACCAAGTATAGTTACCTTAGGAGTAGGATGACCAATGCCAAGATTTTTTATTTGCTTCTCAGGTATAATGGGTATTACACGCCCGTTATTATCTTGGCCTAACCCTTGGTTCCGGTTATAGCCCATCAAGAGCATCATCTTCATACCTTTGTTTCATTCATCCATAGGCAATTCAACTGCTGGTATATCATCTCGATAGAGGAGATGAGATAAGTCCCCCTCTAATGTTTCCTGACCAAGATCTCCTGCACTTGTGAAGGTAGGGTTTCATTCATAGGAGCCTTGAGATGTTGAAGCTTCTTGTGATTGTGGTCGTCCTCTTGATCTAGGAGATTGTGGTAGCTCTCCTACTACAAAAGCATTCTTAGGCATTGAATAGTTTCCACAACCATCATCTTGTATTATGACTTTGATATCAGAAAAGGCGGGGATGGCGGGGGTGGAGGGTGTCTCTGTCACAGAAGTGAGAGTGGCGGGATCCACGTAAGGTGTTGATGGGCCTTCATCATTCTTGGGTACTTGCGGGATCTTGTAGTATTTTGCCTCTAGATTTTTGCAGTAGGCAAATGGCTCAGGATCTCCATGGATAGTAACCTCTTGACCTTCATGTGTGAATTTCACACATTGATGAAAGGTTGAAGCTACAGCTTGCATTGCATGTATCCATGGTCGCCCTAGGAGAATGTTGTATGGTAAATCGAGGTCCAAGACCTGACAGTTGGTTTGCATGATGGCGGGTCCAACCTGGACAGGAAGCTGAATGGTGCCTTGGGATACCCTTTCCTGGTCATCGTATGCTCTTATTGTGATGCCTTTTCCTTTGTCAATTGAATCCTCTGAAATGTTCAAATTCTTTAGAAGCTTTAAGGAGCAAATATTTAAGCCTGCACCTCCATCCACCAAGACTCTCTTGACTTTCTTTTTATTTACGTACACCTCCAGATGAAGTGCACGGTTGTGAGATGGTTGTGTGGGGAAGTCTTGTTCAGAAAATGTAAGAATGTTAGGTGTGGTGATACTTGCGACCATAGCTTGGAATTGTTCTGTATCTAGATCTGCGGGGACAGTAGATGACGCCAAAGCTTCTTCTAGAATCTTTTTGTGTGCAGATGAGATTTTGAGTAACTCCATGATGGAGATATGTGCAGGGGTTCTTTTCAATTGATCCAAGACATTATAGCCACTAGGGTTAGACCTTGGATTGGATGTGGAATTTCTGCTTGGTTGGGATGGTGCTGCAATGGTAACCTTTCCACCTCTTGTGGTGACTCCACAATCGGCTTGGGCCCCTTTGATGGTGATGACTCCACAAAACTCATCTAAACAAGCAACAACACCCTCGTATGTGTGGTTGACATTTTTATAAGCCCCTTTTCCTTTGTCTTGATCTTTGTTTCCTTTGTTGCCATGATTCGGCATCGGATTCGTGTAAATCTTGAGATCTTTGTTTCCTGATGGTGCTTCCACATCTATGATTTTGTCATCTATGAGGTCTTGAATTAGATTTTTGAGCCTCATGCAGTTGTTTGTCGTGTGTCCCTTGAGTTTGTGGAAGTCGCAAAGATAATTCTCATTATACCATGGTGGCTTGACCGATGGTTCTTGATAATTATTATGTGTAGGGACCGTTATCAATTTTTCATCTACCAATCTTTTCATGATTGCTTCAGCAGGTTCCCCAAGGAGTGTGTATTTTCGTTTGGGGAAGAACTTGTTTCGCTGTGGTTCTCCTTGATTATCAGTGTTGTTTGTGTTTTGGTTATGGGATGGTTGGACCACAGTATTGACTTGTCGATTGCTTTGATTGGTATTTTGGTGTTGTTGTTGTTGGGATGGTGGATTGTTCTTCCGTGGGGCACTAATGACAACTTTGGCGTCAACGACACCATCATTGGTTACATTACGATTCTTTGCCCATGTTCGTGGTTTGTCATGATAACTGGATGATGAGCGACCTTCTTGATATGATGAAGTTTCTCCCTGTGTGGCAAGGGCTCGTTCGATATTGAGCGCCCTAGGGATCAACTGGTCGTAAGTGGTGATGTTTTGCATTTTGAGGTGGAAGGCCAAGGGCCCATCAAGATTCGCAATGATAGTTCCCACTTGTTGCTCTTCAGGCATGGACCACTTGCTTTGATTAGCTTTGGATCGCCATCGTTGTAAGAAAGCACCGAATGATTCATTTTTCCCTTGTTTGAGAGATGATAATTCCTGTAAGCTAACCTCCATGGGAGTGTTGAAGGAATAATTATGTATGAAGGCATCTATGATTTCCTGGAATTTTTTGATTCCAGAAAGTCGAGAAAACCAATCAATAGCGTTTCCAGCCAAGCTTCTTGGGAATAATCTCATCAAGTACGTTTCATCGTAAGCCACCTCCATGCAATGTACTTGGAATTCCCTGATGTGATCTTCAGGGTTACCCGTTCCGCGATATTTGTCAAATTTAGGGATCTCAAACCCTTTTGGGAACGGTTTCATTTCTACGCTCCTATCAAATGGATAAGGGCATAGGTTTTTTTGTGGTTTTGGTGTCCTTCCTGATTGAAGGTCAAGCACTTGTTGTGATAGAAATTTAATTTGTGCGGTGACATCCAATTGTGGATCAGGAGGTGGAATGAAGGTGTTATGGGGGGGTGGAGTGGGTGTTTGAATGGGTGGAATGTTTGTTTGTTGTGCCATGTATGCTTTCAACAACGCTTGTTGTTGATCTTGTTGTTGTTGCGCTAATAGAGCTTTTTGTTGTGCTTGCTGTTGTTGGTCCAACAATGCTTGTTGTTGATCAGCTAGGGCTTGCTGTGCTGCTTCTTGTTGCTCTTGGTATTGCTCTAATGCTTGCTGATATGCGAGTTGTTGGGCTGCTTGTTGTTGTGCGAAGTACTGCGCTTGTGCTTGCACTCGTGCTTGGGCATCTTGGGCATCTTTTGCAGCTTGAGCAGCTTGTGCGGCTTGTGCGACTTGAGCAGCTTGTGTAGCTTGAGCAGCTTGTGCGGCTTGTGCAGCTTGTGTAGCATGTTGTTGTTGTTGCAACAAAGCTTGGGCTTGTGCCGCTTGTTGTGCTTGTTGTTGTTGCAGCAATGTTTGAGCTTGATTTTGCTGTGAAGCTTGAGAAGCGTGCGTGGCTATAGGTGCTTGCTGAATTGTTTGATATTGTTGGAGCAATTGTTGGTATGCTTTGAATGCAGCATTGTAATGGCTTACTTGGCTTGGTCGCAATGGTGGTGGTGGTGGGATCGGAATTGTGTTGGAAGTTTGAGATGCGCTTAGAGCGATGGTGGTGGTGGGAGGTTGCGATGTAAGGGGTGTGATGGGGGTAGTGGAAGTTTGAGGTATAGTGGATGTAGTGGTTGGAGTGAATGTGGTGATAGGTGCATTTGGGATGGGTGAAGTGATAGGAATGGTGGGACTAGGTAAAGTGGTAGGAATGGTAGAGATGAGCGAAATAGTGGGTCTTTGAGAGACCGTATTTTGATTAGCTATCATGTGTTGGTTTGATGTGGATGGTGTGTTTGAAAGATGTGATGTACCCCCTTGGTTGGATGAATTGATTTGGATGGGGCGATTTATGTTAGGGAAAGGTGGAAATTTAGGTAAAGGGGAGATCCCTAAACCAAAATATGGTGTTGACGTGGTGGGAGGTGTGAATGGTTTGAATGGTGGAAAATTTTCTTGTGCAAATGAAGAGACAAATCCGTAAGGTCTCTCTATTTCGGACGAGCTTGCTTGTACCAAAGGTCTAGACACTTGCGTGTCAAGAGAAAATGATGAGGTGGTATGGTAAGGAACCTCAGATGTATCGATAAATCCAAGTGGGTTGTAAAGTGGATTTTGATGCGTGTTGAAGAGGGTATCATCCTCATTGATAGTAGGTTCTATGGTGGTAATGGAAGTGGTTGATTGTGGAAGGGTGCTTTGGTCATTTGGTACAAGAAGCTCATCCTCAATAGTGTTGAGAATTGATGGATTTATTTTAGCCATTGCGCGAAGAAACTTTTGTAGTTTTGGTTGTTTGAGCATCTCAAGAACTTCTTCCTCACTTAGTTCTGTTGGTGTGATGTCTTCCACCAAGACCTCTTTTTGTGGATCGTGTGTAGTGATAGTGAGGTCTGGAAGTGGTGTGTTTTGGATTTCTGGAATGTTTTGGCTTAGATCACTTGTGGTTGATGTTTCTTGATTTAACTCCATGTTCCTCTTGTGTTGTGATCTTGTTTGAACCATAAAAGAGCAAACTAGGATGCGTAAAAGATCAACGATGTGAAGATGAAAGGTGTATGATATATGAGTGAGAATGGAAGTTTTGAATTTGTATTGAAAATCTTGATGTGATGCTAGGTACTTTGGGTTTGCTTTGATTGATGTTTGTTTGATGTTTAGACTTTGAATTCTGTCTTTTGAATGTTGATGTTTGAGCAAGAGATATCCCCAAGATGTTTGGATGATGATCTAAAAAAGATAACTAATGCTCATAAAGGATAATTTGATTTAGGAGTGAGAATAGGATGTGTCTACTCACAAGCTAACCAAAAGATAATCCAAATTAGTGATGGGAGAAGGATGCATCTATCCACCATTAATTTGAACAAAGTGATAATTCAACTAAGCATGTGCAAAAGGATTCATTCACACACAATTGAGTTGAACAAGTTTGATGTTTGATGTTTGAAGAATTCAAAGTCTCATGTTTGAAAGGTTTTGATGTCTACCAAAGGAGCCTAGCATAGTTGTTTCAAGATTTTCTCAAAATGTTGGTGAGATGTTTATGGTTGATGATGTTTTTGATGGATGAATGTTTGTTTTGATCTTAGAATGACCCTAGTTTAGACTTTTGTTTAACAAGACCAAGGTATTGAAGAACATGTTATGCCCTAAGCAAGGTATCCAATCCCTTGAAACAATCTTGGATTTTGTGTGTAGTAAAATGAATATAAAGTGGGGTTGTCTCTTGAAGCATGTCGATAGAAATTAGCCAACAACTTTTCTCTAAAATCATATAACCTTTTGAGTTTTTGTTGATGTTGCTTTGGGCTAAGTTTCCTTTTCTTGGGTTTTTGTATCTTGATCTTGTGAGAAATCATTGAAAAGACATGTGTGGGGCTCAATTGCTTATCTTTGCTTTTAATGACTTCTTTTTACCAAATACACTTTCTTGATTATGTTTCAAACTAAAGATGTCCTATGTCAAAATTCCTTTTCTTCCCACAAAGTGTTGTGTGGGAGTTCCAAGAAATTGAGGCAAAGGGATTTCCTAGGTTAACCCTAGTTAGAGCAAATGACGATATAAATTCAAGTGATGAGAAACCTCTAAGGACATAATCCCAAGGGAAGGCAACAACACTTAAATTTGTCAAAAGGTATTTGCTCTATCAAAAGGGGTTTGAAATTTGCATGATCATGTTTAAGTGTTTGTTTTTCCAATGTTTACGAACAAGCATGTGTTTTTGTAACCCAAAAGCATGTACAATCCTATGGATGTGTAAGACAATGTTTGTTGAGTCCCCACTTGGACAAGTCCAGCTACGCCTATTTAGCGGATGGTTAGATGCTTGACCCCACTGGCTCCCCTCCACGGCACTCACTTATACGGGGCAGCCAAGCATCAACACCCATGAAACTCCCATGGCATGCTTTCCATCTCTACTAAAAGCCGTAAAATTGTGGGGGCTTTGAAACCGTTCTTGCACCAACAAACAGATTAAGGATTTTGGAAAATTCTAGCACATGGGTTCTAGTAAGGACTTTCCGTTCGTAGGAGTTGACCCAACGTGGCAAGAGTCCCCTTCGATCCATTTGTCGGAGTCAACCTGATATTGGCGTTTCTTCCAATATCCACATTTATATCCCGGCTGGAAATACTCTTGGCTTTAGAGTGTTACCGGTTGAGCCGTTCCCTTGGGTGATTACTTTTTCCCACAAGGCGGGCCCTCTAAGATAAACAAAAGCGAATGAAGAACAATATTCGTAACTCGATCAATCCTTGTAGGCAACAAGGAGAGAGAATGTACGCAACAAAGTCCCCACTCACACTCGCACAATAGTTTGTTCAATTTTAAGCCCAAATCGAAGTGTGGAGGTGATTGTTTTATCTCAACCCAAAGTCATGGAAAAGACCTTTTGATTCTCAAGATCGCTATAAAGCGTGAGAGAAGCGCATACGTCCTTTTCCAATGGCTTTAGTCTAAGTAAGCCCTCACAAACAAACAAAACTACACTTGTTCTTTTTAAACCCTCAAATGCAATGATGATTTCGTTTTAAAGCACCAAATGAAGTGTGAGAAATTGCCTTGTTCAATTGTTAATCCAATAAACCAAATCTAGTAAGTTGTGATCCTAAAGTTCATTTTAGCCTTTGCAAGAAATGAAAAAGGTTCCTTTTAAGCCCAATTGAAAACTAGTGTCCTAAGAAGGAGAAGGATGATAAATTCTTTGAAGAAGTGTTAAACAAACACTTAAGTGTTAAAAAACACTTTGATTAGATAAAATATCATCTCCATGCTCCTCTTTCTTTCGATTTCAATTTCCAACCTACAAAAGTGATCAAAATGTTAGATGAGATCAAAAGAAACAAAATGATATAGGGGTTAGATAAACCATTTACCAAAACACCCTAAAACTTAGCCAAGTTATCATGTGTTTACTTTAAATGTAAATTTGAAAATTTTAACTAATTTAAAATTAAGAAACACCTACACCATTGGATAGCTTGTGAAATTCTACCCTATTTTAAAAAAAAAAGCATCAAAAAAGACCTACGTATGACCAGGATATGGTCATTTTAAAATTGAATCTAAAAACACTAAAATAGTGATCATATGCGGGTTAATGAATAGTGCTGTCAAAAAATAGCGAAATTTTATTAAAAAACGTGTTGGATTTGAGGTGTATGCCCTCCTTCTAGCGCCAATATGTGAACCATTTGAATCTATACCTTGCACAAACACAATAAACATGCAAACAATTAGATCAAACACAAGATTAGAAACCAATGATTCCTCAAGAAATCCATTTGAAATTTGCAAAAGATGAGAAATGAAAATGAAGAACACAAATGAAACAATTAAATCCTATCTAATGCAAGCAAACTCTTGATCTCTTGAGGGAGTTGGTGCAAATAGGTGTGTGGAGATTTGCCCTTTCCCAACTCCTTGAATGCAAATGTTGATTGAAGATGATTGATCCACTTGATGAAGACTTTGAATGTATGCTCCAAGCTTAAAATCTGCAAAAAAACCTAGCTATGATTCAATGAGATGGATGAGAATTGCTAAGTATTTTAGCATGGTAACTTTGCTTGAAATGTGGATGATCAAATGCATGGTGAAGCATTCTATTTATAGAATGTTGAAATGGAAACAAAGCCAAAATGGAGCAATGTGGGACAAAGATTCAACCAATGATATAATGCCACTTGTCAACATGTGATTGGGTGAGGAATGAGCAAGTTTTGACAAATGTGCCAATAAATGCATTTTTGAATTTGAATTTTGAGAAAAGACATATAAGAGGGGGAAAGAAAATTGCATTGAATGCCACTTGGCTCAAGGCAAGGACATGTAAGAAGAAGTAAATGCCTTGTTGGAAGGACTTGTAAGAGAGAGAATAATGACATGTTGGAAGGACATGTCATTCAAATTTTGAATTTGAAATAGAAGAATATTCCTCCAAAAGATGCTTTGTTGAGGGAAAATGAAGATTTAATAAATCAATAAATTGATTTATTTGTGCAAGTGGAAATATCTAGAGAATGCAAGTGGGTGAGATTAGTATTTAATCATGGTTAGATTAAATAAATGATGATTATGTTAGTTTAATGATGATTAGGTGAGTTGACTTATTTTGACTTAGATTTTTGGATTAATTTAAATCAAACAAGAGAGGAAATGATTTAATGAGTTTAATTAAATAAACATGTTTTGATTATTTAATTAAAGAGATTGAAGTAAGATTAAATTAAATAAGATTTTAATTTATTCAATTTAATAGATAGACTTTAGAGATTTAATTAATTAAATAAAATTAATTATTTAATTAAAAGAGATGGAGAATGATTTAAGAGACTTAATTAAACACATGATTTGTTTAATTAAGAGAAAAAAACAAATGAATTTAATCAAATAAAGATATTTAATTAAATGGTTAGGTCGGGGAATGATTTAGGATGAAATGATGTTGGTAGTCAGATTTAAATATGCAATGCTAACTTGTACATTTTGCGTGTCTACAGTAATAACAGGTCTACAGTTGTTTATTCATTTGTGGCTTCCATTTAGTGGTCATGGTTGCAACGTAGACAAATAGTTAATGTTGTGTAGCTTATGTTATTTTCCATAAGGCATTGTCAAGTGTTCTTGTCTAGCTTTGGCTATATTGTTTCATTTTTTATTGCGTAATCTTGGGAAAAGTATTTGAATCCTCCCTTGAATAGCTTCATAAAGGTTTTGAGCACATTATATGTGGCAACCAATGTTTCCTATTATGTTTAATATAAATCCTATTCTTGTAAGAATTCCTTTTTGAGAATGAAACAAATAACAACTTTGTTCCCAAATAAATAACTATCTTCTCGAAACAATAAATATGAATTTTTTCTCCCTTTCTAAATAATGTTTTGTCTAATATATATTTCTTATTAAAATGAGTTCCACTCATGGTTCATATGGTACTTAATTAGCATAACAAGGTGTTGAGAGTCAAAGATTTAGCCATTGAATCTCAGAATAAACACCTTAAGGGTCAATAAAAAACACACACATATAACCAGATATATGTGTGTGTGTGTGTGTGTGTGTATGTGTACACAGGTATATATCTATTTATATATAGATTGCTATAGCTAAATAGATGTGTATACCATATTTTTCCCTCACTACACAACTGCTCCCCTTCAAATTTATGAAGAGAGAAAACATCCAGACTAATTTTTCCCTCAATTGACTCATCGAGAAGGCTACAAATTCAAATCTTTTGTTTCCTATAATATATTGCCTAGTTCAAAGCAAGGCATTATTATAGCCAAGAAAAGGTTTGAATTTGTAGCCTTCTCAGCTAGTCAATTGAGGGAAAATGCAATGTGGATGTTTGATCTCTTGAACGCTAGATGACATTAACATTAATTGTTGTATGGTTTGTGTGTGCTAGTGATGGTTGTAATAACAGTTGTCGTTTATTCATTTGTGGCTTATGTTTTGTGGTTATGGTTGCAACATAACCATATGAATATTTTGTTTTCCTTTCTAAATATATTTTTGTTTAATATACAATTCTTATTGAAATGAATTCCATTCATGGTTCATATGATCCTTAATTAGCATAAAAAGGTGTTGAGCTCATCAAAGATTTAGTCATGGAATTTTAGAATAAAGACCTTAAGGTTCAATGAAGATGATATTAGTAGTTTTACTTATAATAATATGTTCATAATTCAAATATTGCAAAATAGAATGAATCAAAGGTACATACCTATTTCTCTTGTTGGTTGATATGTTACATTTCACTTTTACAGACCTTGCATTTAATACTTGTTGAAGTAATAAAACAGTTTATGCTATTTTACATAGGGCATTGTTGATTGTTCTTTTGTGGCCTTGAATAAATTATTTGATTTATGGTTTCTATGTGGTGGTGATGGTTGCAAAGTGATAAATCATTTCATGTTCTTCTTGATAAGGGATTCTTAGCTATTTTTGTGTGTGTTTAAGGATGGTTCTTATTTGTCTAGGCCTTAATAAGGATTTTTTAGAATGCCAGTTTGTATATTAAGTGTGAGATGAAACATTGGTCTCGCTATTGATTACAGTGGTAGACCAAAAATGCATTTCCCACCACCATAATCAATGGTGATATCGATGTTTTTTATTACACTTAAGATAGAGGTTGTTGTGCATATAGATGTTGTCTACATCTCATTTCACACAAATACATAAAAACACAATCCATCATGCATTGGATGCATATCTAGGAATTTGTTGTTTGGAAATATACACAATAAAAAAGTACATGTAGAAATGTATGTACATGGCATTAGATGTAGACAATATACACTCTTCCCGCTTGCTTCAAATACACCTCTTCCTACAAAGCTTTCCTTCAAAAATGGGAAAAAAATCATCACAGGTGACACTTTTCTTAAATGCTTTTGCAACCATCACCCCATGCAAAAAGCACAAAATAACCTCTAACCACCTATACAAAAGTGGCTATTATACAGATATATCCATAGGTGGTCTTTAAACAAATGAATGTTGTCTACATCTAATGTCATAAACACACGAACCTGCAGATAGGAAATATAAAATAAAACATAACAAAATAAGGCCTACTCTCAACCCTATCATATTGAGTCATTGAGCCTGATGGGCTCTTACCAAACCCCCGAGCAAGAACATACATTGTTCACCACTCTAATCAATGGTGAAATCAATCGTCCTTATTACACTTACTATACAGTCTATCATTCTAACAACTCCTTTTTTAAGGTTGAAAGAAATAATAACTAAAAAGGTGTATTTAATGCATGGAATACATATAAATGTAGTTGTAAAACAAAAGCTACAATGATATATATATATATATATCAAGTTAGATGCACATAAATATACATTGTTGATTGTACTCTACAAAAGACACATGTGAAACACACAAAAAAACCCACAAAAAACATGCGAATTCACAGTAACAAACCAACACAAAAAAAAAAAAAACAATATTTCCTCCCTGCACCCATCGTGACTACATGAAAACCATAAATGAAACAATATAGACTAAGCTATAGAACAACAATCAACAATGCCCTTTGGAAAATAACATAATTTTTTTTTAAAGACTCGAGTAATAGTTTTTTCAATATGCACCTCTTCCCGCTTGCTTTATCTCTACTCACTTATCTCTCCACTGCCTACAAAAAATGGGCAAAGAATTATCACAGTCGACACTTTTGTACTACTTTTGCAACCATCACTCCATGCAAAAAACACAAAATAACCTCCAACCACCTTTGTAGAAATTGTACAACTGATGATCACACTTGCACCTTCATAGAAGCTTGCCCTTCTCACTCACAACTATCTTGAACAAGGTAAACCCAAAGAACGACACCCAACAATGCCTTATCAAAAATTGTGCATACATTTGCTATGTTTTCTGAGGATTTTAAAGGCAGGTGTTACTTACAACCATCACCACTACATGGAAACAATACAACAATTAATGTTGATGCCATTTCATTGGCCTTCTCTATCGGTACACCAAATACTTTTTATTTAAAAATAAAAAAACAATCCATCACTGGTTTTGCATGGGCTTGTTACTATGATTTTTTGTGCTCTACAGATTTTTCCATCTACTGTAGTGTTTCATTTTTATTTTCTTGTGTGCACATATGTATATATGTAAAATTAGACATAGACAACATTCATATATACTCGGGTTTATAGTAAGTATAATAAGAAACATTTTTCTATGTACAATGTGTTGAAAAGCTCTTAGAAGCTATTCAAGGAAGAAGTTCCATAGAGATGGTTGCATCAATGTTTGATATAACACTCAAAATATAGTTTATTATTCCAAAAATGTTACAGTATGTATCAATGTTGTTTGCAACTGCTATGACATACATCCAAATGTGCACATGACATTGTTCATCAGTGTTTCCCTTGCAACCATTCGCACCACACGCAAACCAACAATGCCCTATGGAAATTAACATAAACTGTATATCATTACATTCCCTTATATACTTTTTGTGTCTATATATATTTTCACAATAGATTCCTATAAATGCAGCAAGGGCATGCAATTCCTACATATGTTCTTGTAAAACAAGATGCGTGCAGATATTTGCAAAAAAAAATTATTGCTTTTGCAATGATTGCACCATGCAAAAAACACAAAATAGGCTCCAACCATCTTCACAAAAATTCCACAGTAGCTAATTGCACTTGGATGTTCATAGAAGCTTTCCCTCCTCACTTGCACCTCTGATAGAAGGTAAAGCCATAGAACCAGACCCAACAATGCCTTGTTGAAGATTGCACAGAAATTTGCTATATTTTCTAAGTATTTTAATGGCAGGTGTTACAGCTATTTCCACTACACGAAAACCATACAATAATCAAAATCTGATAGTGACAAACCCATTCAAAACCTTTGCCACAAAATGCGAACCATAAATGAAACTGTATTGGTTTCAATAGTGACCAATGATGAGCCAAAAATGTGCTCATAGTTTGGATATCATGATGAACTTTTAATACCTTTACTTTTGTTATTCATGGTTGTTTAAACTCTTTTGAAACCTTTTATTGGGATATCCTGTAGCAATACACTTTTATGTTCTTGCAGCCTATTGTGTTGTCTTATCCATATTTATTACCCCATTTGACTCCCTAAATGACTGGTATATCACATATAGTTTTTGAATGATAAAATAGATTTAAATATGTGATTAATGAACGAATATTGTGTATGTACCATGTGCCTTTTCTTTCACATCCGTTACCTTGTGTTTCACAGGTTTTTGAAGAAAGTATGATCGAGTCAAGCACAGCTGATCTCGGCCTTGCAATAAAGTCTATTTCTTGCACGACTTCAAGGAAGCTCTGGCGAAGACTCTTTGACCGAAACCGTTGGGAAGGATTTTTAATGACAGTCAATCTGGAAAGAGTGGAGCACTAGATTCTCTTTGGATCGGGTTGAACTGATAAATTCATTTATGAAGTCTGTTTCTTGATTTTGGGATACATTTTACTTCCACGTCTTTCTTTGATATGGTTAGTTAGTTGTTCTCCTGACTTTAAATAAGTGCTCCTCCTGCGCGAGTGAGCAGAGATGATGGTTAGAAGTAAGATAGATGCATAGTGATAGGGAAATAGAAGATATCATGTAAGAGTCAGTATGATAATAATAAAAAGCAGAATCTATATGACAAGAGACAGAGTTTGTTGTTAGTTTTCATATCCACAAAGCAATGTATACCATTCTGAGTTTATGAATAAAGTTTGATGAAGTTCTGAGTTCAACACTTGTGTAATTAGTAGATGCTTGCTAAGGGGGCCCACTTAGTAAGTATCTGTAGCTAGTTAGTTAGCTGTTCTTTTTCTGTTGATCATCAGTTAGATTTCATCTTTGAAGTTTTCTTACAAACTCAGTCTTATATTGTTCCTGCAACATTGGGAATCCATCCCTGTGCTTGTTCCTGCAGCATAAGGCCAGTTCATAGTTTGAGTCTCAGTCATAGCTGTTATGATTTTTGTTTTGGTTAAATCATGGTTGAGTTAAAAGAACTTTGCATTACCTTTCTGTAGCATAGATAGAATTCTTTCCAAGTATTTATTTTTGTTAAGTTGTGATCAAAACTAGTTCTTAGTGCATATATTGTGTTGCTCCATTCAAAGTATACGTTCCATGGTTTGACAAGTAAATGAATGACCATAAAGAGATATTAGTCACCTGCTGGAATGTCCAATTCCTAGGATAGGTTTTACTATGATTTTCATATCATTTTGTGGGCGTGACCATTTTTGGCGCCATTGCCAGGGATGGTGTCAAGCTAAGAACTTGGTAGAAGTCATTTTTAGCATTAGTTTAGTTTGTTAATAATTTTTTTTCAAAATCCTTCAAATCACCATTCATTCTATTGCATGCATAGAAGAAGAGACGCGCTGGGAAGGTTTCTCCCTGAAAACCTAGTTGTTGAACTGCCATTTGACCCAGCCGATGAAGAACCTGAGGAAAATCCATTCACTTTGATATTCTAGCAAGAATATATGGCAAGTAATCTACCTTTTCCACCTCCTGCTTTTGAGTTTCCCATTGTTCTTCAACAAAATACTAATAACCTTAAAAATATTCCTTCTTCATTACTTCCCAAGTTCTATGGCCTAGTTACGGAGGATCCTGAAACTTTCTTGTTTGAGCTTGATATCCTCTGTCGCAGCTATGATTACACTTCTAATGCACACAAGTTGAAATTGTTTCCTTCCACTTTGAAGGAAGGAGCCCTTAGATGGTTCATGAGTTTGGGAAGAGGTGTTGTTGATAGTTGGGAAACCATGCAAACAAAATTTCTTGAGAAATACAAGGAATATTGTAAGAGTGGAAGTAAGGGAGACGATATATTCAAAATTTAACAAAAGGAGGATGAAAGCTTGGAAGACTACATCTCAAGATTCTTGTTTTCTCTGAAAAATAACTCAAACCATACTCTCAATGAAGACTCTCAGAAACTACTTTTTCTAAAAAGAATCAGTGATGCCTGTATCGACGCCCTGGACCTGATGGGATGAGGTGATATAACCCAACTGCCTTGGGATGATATTAAGAAAATATGTCTTAATTACTCCCAAACAAATGTGAAGAAAGGTAGAGGTCATCAAGCTTCAGTGGGCAAGTCTTCTTCCAGTGGAGTTTCCTGGATGGAGATCACAAATTTGCTATTTGATTTCAAGCAGGATATCATTAACAATATGGTTACACAACTAGACACTATGCAAGCTCAGAAGAAACATGTTGAAGTTGAATCAATCTTGGCTAAGTTCTGTCTGCATTGTAGACAAAAGAAACGTGACTGCAGATGCAAGATGGTGGCCAACATGGAGGATAAGCAGTTGCCTACTGATTTTAAGATGATAGAAGGTGATGATGATCAAGTCTTCTTTGTTGCACAAAGGAGGCCATGGGCCCCGAGACAAGGTATGTCTCAGGACCGTTTGCAAAATTTTGGTTCATATAATAGTCAATGGAAAAATCAGTACCCTCTAAACTATGGGCCATACTCCCAACCTTAGTGGAATAACCCTTGGCCAAATTCCTAGCAAAACTGTTGGCAAGCCTCACAAGGGAACTAGAAACCACCCCAACAAAATCCGTGGCAGCCTCCACAAGGGAATTGGTAGCAACCTAACTAATGGAGAGAAGGCTAGCAATGGTCAAATCCAACTGCAGGTTTCCTGCAGCAACCCTAGCAGCAATCCATTATGCCACCTCCTGTAGCTAATCAAGGTCAGAATCCAAAATCAACCCAACTACCGGCTTAGGCAACACCTAATTCAAATAACTAGCAACTACAGCGGCAACAAGTTTATTTTGCTGATCCTAATCATTAGCCTACCTATGCTCTTAACCTGAATAATATTAATTTATGTTCAGGAATAGTGCTACCCACACCATCTCCTCCCATAATCTCAGAATTACCATCTAAGGAGACTGACCAAGAAGAAGAAGATATCAATGACCAAGCCCAACCAAATCAGCCAATTCAGATCCCATCATTACCTAAGTCATCTAATAAAGTGCCCCCTCCTTTCCCACAAAGATTGGAAGGTGAAAATGTGAAGAAACAAGAGGAACCCACCTTTGATATCCTTGATCAGCTAAAGCATATATGTGTGAAAATTCCCATGTTCCAAGCAATCAAAGAAGTACCTATCTATGGCAAGGCCATCAAGGAGGCATGTTTGAAGAAACCGGGGAGGAAAAAGAAAGACTCTCAAACTGTCCATGTAATAAGCCAACTCTCTAGCTTAATGCCTGGGAAGCTTCACATCCCAAAATATTTAGATCCAGGCAGTCCTGTTGTGGAGATAAATGCTAATGGGTTGCAATTTAAGAATGCTTTAGTAGATCTTGGTGTAACTATCAATGTCATGACAAAGGACCTAGTTGTAAAACTTAATATTTCAGAAATAAGGACTACACCAACAATATTACAGCTTGCAGATAGCTCAACTGTCAAACCTGATGGGGTAGTCGAAGACCTGGTAGTCACCTTGGATTCTTGGGAATACCCTGCTGATTTCATGGTCTTATATCCAAAGGCATCATTGGGGGGATACCCTGTCATACTAGGAAGGACTTGGTTGGCTACTACTAATGCTTGCATTGGTTGTAGGTCGGGTGACATGACAATATCTGATGGATATAGCACAAAGAAACTTACCCTCTATTCTCCAGCACTACCCCAACTTGAGTCTGAAGATGTTGCTTGGCCAGATTTGGGAGAAGAGGAAGAAGTGAACTTTGTGGCCAATTTAATGATGATTACCAGAGATCCTTTCATTGCACAGCAAGAAGAAGAAGATATACTATCCAATATCCTGCTGAATAACTACAGTACCGAATACTTTCATTGTGAGAAAAATCCATGTTCCTTGCAAACTATTCTTTCTCCGTCCACATCAGCTCATTATCCTACAACAACTGATTGCTTACACACCTTACTACCCCATGAGGTTGACATGCCATTTCTGTCTATAGTCTCTATGATAGACTTAACCTCCCAAGTTGAGGTAGCTGCAGGAAAAACCTTGTGCATTAATAAAAACCTCACCAGTAAGCAACAAGAATCTATGATCAAAATACTTACCAGTCATAAGTTATCTTTTGCATGGGACTATGGGGATATGAAGGGCCTAGACCCAAAACTCTATACACATCGCATATATATTAATAGTGACTTCAAACCTGTCAGATAGCCTCAAAGAAGAATCAATCCAACCTTGAGAGAGATTGTTAAACAAGAATTACATAAAATGTTGATAGCTGGCTTTATCTACCCAATCTCAGATAGTCAATGCGTTTCCCCATTGGTCAATGTTCCTAAGAAAGGAGGAAAATGGAGGGTATGTGTAGATTACAGAGAACTTAACTTAGCAACGAAGAAAGATTACTTTCCTCTTCCATTTATTGATCAGGTTCTGGATAATTTAGCTAGAAAGAAGTACTTCTCATTCTTGGATGGTTTCAGTGGATACAATCATATCAAGATTGCTCCTGAGGATCAGGAAAAGACTACTTTTACATGCCCTTGGGGAATGTTTTCCTATTTAGTTTTTCCTTTTGGTCTCTGTAATGCTCTTGCAACTTTCCAGAGGGCAGTCATAAGCATCTTCTCGGACATCTCATATGATTGCATGGAAATATACATGGATGACTTTACTGTTTATGGTACAACATTTGAGGAAGCTCAAGCCAACTTGGAAAAAGTAATACAAAGATGTGAAGATCACAACCTATCGCTGAATAGTCAAAAGTGCTTCATGATGATGCAGGAGGGAATAGTGCTCGGTCACTATATTTCTGCTGCAGGAATTCAGGTTGATCCTGCTAAAATTGAGATCATCTCTAAGTTACCCTCTCATACTAAGCAGAAAGAGGTACGGAGCTTTCTAGGCTATGCCGGATACTACAGAAGATTCATCAAGGACTTCAGCCAAATAGCAGGTTCCTTATACAATATGCTGAAGAAAGATGTAGAGTTTCCCTAAACAGAGGAATGTGAAAAAGCATTTCTTGACTTGAAAGTCGCCCTCACACAAGCACTTGTTTTGAAAGGACCTAATTGGTCACTCTCATTTCATATTCATACTGATGCATCAGATTATGTAATTGGAGCAATGTTAGGGAAGAAGGATGTATCAATTGAACATGCACTCTACTACATAAGCAAAAATCTGCAAGGGGTTGAATTCAACTACACTGTTACAGAAAAAAAATGTTGGCAATCATCTACGTCCTCAATAAATTCAGGCATTATATCACTAGTTATTAGATATTTTTCCACACTGATCATGCAGCAATCCGCTATCTCATGAACAAAAGCTCAATAGCTAGGAGACTGGCAATATGGTTATTAATGATGCAGGAATTTGACATTACAATTGTAGACAAGCTAGGTAAAGCCAACGTAGTTGCTAATTTCCTTTCTAGAATTCAAAGGCAAGATGACTCTGCACTTATTGAAGACTCCTTTCCTGATGAGCACTTGTTTGCAATCAAGGTTATTCATCCATGGTATGCTGATATAGCAAATTATCTAGCAACATGAAGAACTCCTCCTCAATTCTCCCCTAAGGAAAAGAGATTATTGGTAGAGAAAAGTTTTAACTTTTCTTAGATTGCAGATTGCATGTTTTATACAGGACTAGATCACAGTATGAGGAGATGTGTACCAGAGGAGGACACTCATGATATACTTCATGCAAGCCATGATGAACCGTGTGGTGGACATTTTGCTACCAAAAGGACAACATTGAAAATTTTAAATACTAGTTACTATTGGCCAACTTTGCATAGAGATGCAGCCAAGTATACAAGGAGATGTAACAGATGCCAAAGGATGGGAAGACCAACTCACTCTAATGAAATGCCACTATTTCCACAAATTGTAGTTACACCATTTGACAAATGGGGACTGGATTTTGTGGGACCAATTGACCCACCTTCCAATGGTAAGTCCTACATTCTTGTGTGCACAGATTGTGTCACAAAATGGGTAGAAGCTAAACCTATGAAACATGTTAGGGATAATAAAGTGGTTGAATTCTTCTATGAGGAAATATTTACTAGGTTTGGTGTTCCTAGGGAGATAGTGATAGATCAGGGAGCACAATTTACTTCTACACTTATCACAACTTTAGTCAATGAATACAATATACGGCACAGGAAATCAACTCCTTATCACCCCCAGGCCAATGGCCAGGTTGAGGTTACCAATAGAGAAATAGAGGCCATTTTGACTAAAACTTTAGATTTGCATTGGAAGGACTGGGCCGCAAGGTTACCAGAAGCTATATGGGCCTATCATACTACTTGGAAGACTACTATAGGATTTACACCCTTTGAAATGGTGTATGGTAAAACAGTTGTGATGCCAATAGAATTTGAATATAAGACTCTCCGAACAGCACTGGAGCTAGACATGGGTTTAACAAGTGCACAAAACATAATCATGCAGCTCAATGCTCTGGATGAACTCTGAAAGCATGCCCTGCAGCACACTAAGATGATACAGAATCAGCGAGTAAGGTGGCATGATAAATATATTAAGGAAAATAAGTTCCAAGTAGGAGATTGGGCTCTGCTTTATGATTCACGGTATAAGGACAGTCCAGGAAAATTACAGACTAGATGGTTGGGGCCGTATGAAATTGAGAATGTATTTGCTAATGGTGCAGTTCAACTTGTTACAATTGATCCTGTTAGATTTAAGCTGTTAGTTAATGGGCACTGCCTCCGATTGTACCATAAACCAGTCTCAAAAGAAGAATTCATGCAGCAGTTCGTTCAGGATCCTGCAACTACTTTTCTTGTAGCAGAAGGCTTTAGCCTTTCTCCTGCAGCTTCACCGTAATTTTAAAAAGCATGCTCATAATAAAGGTTTTCTTTTTAAGGAAACCCCTTTTTCTTCATTTTCACTTACCACCACGTCTCACTTCTTTATCTTCCATCTATCCATCCCATCCATCCATTCCATCCATTCATCTCATCCGCCCACATCACCCATCCACCTCATTCATCCGCACCACCCTTAATTATGATATCATTCCCAACTGTCAACTCATACTGAGGCTGTCATCTTTCTTCACACGTACACGCATTTATCGAAGGTACGCCATATCTTTTGTTATTGCATATTTGATTTATTTTATTCTATTCATTTACTCCTATGTCTGTATCAGTCATTATTACCCAGTCTTTGCCTATTCTTTAGTACATGTGAGGACACACGTCATACTCTAAGTAGGGGGTAGGGTAATCCACTTTTAAAACCTATCTTTTCGCCGCTGCCACAACTGCTCAGATAACCTTCCTTTATTATTTTTCTGGTACTTTCCAAATATGATCGCATGTCTTTTTCATTGCATGTTTTTCTTGTAAATTACAATCAAAATTGCTTGTTTAAAAAGTTCATTATTGGAAAAGAGAGAAATGTGACGGCACGACAGAAGAGAAAAACCAGAATAGAAAGGGAAGCAGAGGAAATTTTTTGAATTTTTAGTAGAGAGTTGAGTTCAACTAAGGAAAAACTATGAACATGGGTGGTCAGCTGGTGCAACATGAGCCTGTAGCTCATGAGTTATTATTACAAAATCCTCAAATAGTCTAGGCATTCAGCCTCTGTGGATGGTTAAGCTACTTCTTGAGTTTAAATGCTTTCGATGAGGAGGCTACTAGCGAATTTTTGAGAACCCTTTCCGAAGGGGAGGCTATTGTATGGGGTCTAACGGTTGTTGTAACTGAAGAAAGAATTGCTAAAGTAACTGGGTTTCCAGCCGTTGGAGAAAATTTTTCTTCGAATGCTGCCTCTGCAAGGGATGAATTTTCAATACCCACTGATGGACCTGTGGAAGTCTCTAAGTAGGGATGCAAGCGAGTATCATTGCCTCCTCCTTATTCAGAATACGTTGCTTACATAATCAGGTATTTAACATGTGAAGGTCGTTTCTCTTACCTGCATTCTTACCATTTCAAATTGTTAAGTCATATGAGGCATGGGTTAGCTGTAAATATTCTGAACTTCTTGTTAAAATTTCTGGAACAAAGTGCCCATGGAACCCAACAGGGGAAAGATAATTCTATTTCTCACCATGGCCTTATCAAATTATTGATTGAACGCTCTTTGAGAGATGTCTCATCTCTTTCCTGGCAATAATTCATTGCCCAAAAGAGCTTGCAAATTCTAGAACTCCCTAGGGTACTTACCCCACAACCTCAGAAAAAGAAAGAAGAAATTGCATCTACTAGTAGAAGAATAGGGCAAGGGTCATCTACTCCTGTAGCACCTGGTCCTACAGCTCCCCCACCAGAATCCTCTGCTCAGGTACAAACTAGGTCTGCCACTAGGAGAGAGAAGGGAAAAACAAAGGCAGGAGAGTCATCTAGGGCGGAACAAACCCCAGAGTCTGACCCTCGTTCTCAGAAAAGGTAATGCCCTTCTCCTACAACATCTTCCCCTACAGCTGTCTCTCCTACAACAACACCTATTGCTATCACCAGTTCACCATCATCCTCTGGCAGGGCAGAACCCTCTAGATAGACCAGAAAAATGAGGGCTACAAGAACACCTCCTGCAGCCGCACCAGTGCCAAGAAGAGTTTTCACAAGGAAACGATGTAAGACCTCCCCTGCTTCACCTCAACCAAAGGTTATTGTAATTTCAGAAGAGTCTGTGGAGTCCGAATTTGATGTTTCTCAGAATGTGTCTAAGAGTGCTGCACAGAGTTCATTCATTCCTGAAGAGGAACAAATTGAGACTGAGGAAATTGAGCATAATGAAAAAGGGGTACCAAGACTTGATGACTTGGTTGTCGCTGCTATGCAGATTTCGGAGGAAGCAAAGTCTTCTCCACTACAGCAACAAGAATTCATCTTGCAGCAAGAGCAGGAACAAACTGAATAATTGGATGTGGCCGGTGAATCTACATTTTCCCCTGCGACTTGTCAAGCCATTGTTGTTTATAAGAAGACATTTTTTATTGAGTTTCTGGAATATGTCAAAGCTAACTGGGAACTAGTTACATTACAAACCCTGACTTTCCAGCACCTAGCCCAGACTGACATGCAACAAAGTCTATGGGAGGTAGAAAGGAAGAAACTAAAAAAAGAAATTGAAAGTCAGAAATAGGAAATTCTTGAGTTACAAGAAAAATGGACAAAATGTTAAAAGTAACTGGTCAGATTATGGAATGCAGACCACCACCCAGAGTTTATGCTCTGTGCCTTAAGGAAAAATTCTTGTGGTTCCAACTAATGAGAATTTCTAGAAATCAAGATCCTATACTTCACACTACTAAAGAATTCTACGACGCATACTAGGAAGCCCCTAATTGGTTAAGAAATTCTTTGTGTGAATTTTATTTACATGGCTTTTTAATTCCATTTGAAACAGAATGGAACCCTCTTCTGTATATTGCCAACATCCATTTGAGATCATTTATGTCATGGGCAGCAAATGAAGCAAATTATGGCAGACAATAGGAAACATATGAGGAAGCCAAAAGGAATGAGCCTATTCCATTGCACCCTCAAAGTTCAGACCCCCATGCAATGTTAAAAACCTGGTTTACTCTGGCATATGGCATTAATAATAATACAGCCAGGATGAAAATATTTGATCTTAGGAAACAGGTATATGATGAATTTCAGGAATAGTCATATTCGTTTTGGAGACTATCATACACCAGAAGTGAGAAAAGGTGGGAAAGATTAACTATTGGGCTAAGAAGGTCCGAGCCTCATAGTCCCCTAAATTTCACAGCAGCTCTTAAGTGATCAAGCAGATATATACAGTTGGGACTTCAAAATAGATTTGAACTATGGTTGCCATTGACATTCAGACCACCTGTGATAACGTGGCCCCTTTATCCTTACCAGGCTAGAAATCTTAATGACGATTCAGAAGCTCGTAGGTATGAAAGGTGGCAGACTTTCAGAGAATTTTATTACAGGTTTGGAACTCCATTTCAGAGTCATGCCACAACCACTGATTTCAGAGAAACCACCAGGAAAGTTAATGTTGGAGGACCTACATTGGGCTAAGTAGGGGGAAAATGATGAGCCCAAAATGTACTCATAGTTTGGATATCATGATGAACTTTTAATACCTTTACTTTTGTTATTCATGGTTGTTTAAACTCTTTTGAAACCTTTTATTGGGATATCTTGTACCAATACACTTTTATGTTCATGCAGCCTATCGTGTTGTCTTATCCATATTTATTACCCCATTTGACTCCCTAAATGACTGGTTTATCGCATATAGTTTTTGAATGATAAAATAGATTTAAATATGTGATTAATGAACAAATATTGTGTATGTACCATGTGCCTTTTCTTTCGCATCTGTTACCTTGTGTTCCGCAGGTTGTTGAAGAAAGTATGATTGAGTCAAGCGCAACCAATCTCGGCCTTGCAGTAAAGTCTATTTCCTGCATGACTTTGAGGAAGCTCTGGCGAAGACTCTTTGACCGAAACCGTTGGGAAGAATTTTTAATGACAGTCAATCTAGAAAGAGTGGAGTGCTAGATTCTCTCTGGATCGAGTTGAACAAATAAATTCATTTATGAAGTCTGTTCCTCAATTTTGGGATACATTTTACTTCCACGTCTTTCTTTGATAGGGTTAGTTAGTTGTTCTCCTGACTTTAAATAAGTGCTCCTCCTGCACAAGTGAGTAGAGATGATGGTTAGAAGTAAGATAGATGCATAGTGATAGGGAAATAGAAGATATCATGTAAGAGTCAGTATGATAATAATAAAAAGCAGAATCTGTATGACAAGAGACAGAGTTTGTTGTTAGTTTTCATATCCACAAAGCAATGTATACCATTCTGAGTTTATGAATAAAGTTTGATGAAGTTCTGAGTTCAGCACTTGTGTAATTAGTAGATGCTTGCTAAGGGGGCCCACTTAGTAAGTATATGTAGCTAGTTAGTTAGCTGTTCTTTTTTTATTGATCATCAGTTAGATTTCATCTTTGAAGTTTTCGTACAAACTCAGTCTTATATTGTTCCTGCAGCATTGGGAATCCATCCCTGTGCCTGTTCCTGGAGCATCGTGAATCCATCCCTATGCCTGTTCCTGCAGCATAAGGCCAGTTCATAGTTTGAGTCTCAGTCGTAGCTGTTATGATTTATGTTTTGGTTAAATCATGGTTGAGTTAAAAGAACTTTGCATTACCTTTCTGTAGCGTAGATAGAATTCTTTCCAAGTATTTATTTCTGTTAATTCATGACCAAAACTAGTTCTTAGTGCATATATTGTCCTGCTCCATTCAAAGTATATGTTCACTAGTTTGACAAGTAAATGAACGACCATAAAGAGATATTAGTCACCTATTGGAATGTCCAATTCCCAGGATAGGTTTTACTATGATTTTCATATCCTTTTGTGGGCGCGACCAACCAAGATGAAAAACCCCACAAAAACACAATAGTTCACAGTAACAATGCAACATAGAAACAAACAATATTGTCTTCAATCAATCGTAGCTACATGAAGACCATAAATGAAACAATATACCCTAAGCTAGAGAACAATAAATGGCCTATGGAAAATATCATATACTATTTTCCAAACTATATATATTTCAACAGTTGCCCAGGTGGGAAAACCCACAAAACACAACAATTCAATGCAAAACAAAAACAACATTTCCTTCCAACCATCACAACTACACCGAGTTGATAAATGGAACAATATACCCTAAGCTAGAGAACTACAATGAACAATGGCCTATGGAAAATAACATCAACTGCTTTCAAAACTATGCTGCTTTCAACAATGACCCAGATAGAAAAAACCCACAACAAATAATAATTCATAGTAGCAATCCAATGCAAAAACAAACAATTTTTCCTTCCAACCATCATGGTTGCACATAGAGTACAAATAAAACAATATACCATTAACTAGAGAACACCAATGAACAATGGCCTCTGGAAAATAAGATGAACTATTTTTGAAATACTCTAGAAATGGTTTCCCCAATATGCACCTCCATCTGCACCTCTTCCCACTTTCCAAAACCAATACAATAGTCTAGGTAATGAAATTATCAATCGAAGTGATGGACAATGTTTAACCCCTATGCAGAAATATGCATGTATGTCATAGTAGATGCAAACAACATTGATTCCATAAGACATTGGTGATTGTTGTTCTCTAGGTTAGGGTGTACTGATTCATTCTTGATAAGATGTTGTTGAATAGGCTATACTATTTGATTTTTGAAAAGGTGCTCTAGCAAGAAGCAAATAAATTTAGATTTTTGTTGGATATAAAGAAGAAAGCACATGGCAATGTTGACATATCTGAAAACTGAAACCATTTCTCCATAGCGCATAGGCTGCTCCCAAATGGCTAGCCAACAAAAAAAAGGTGAAGGGAAGATAAATAGCTCAAATATCCATAAGTTATATGCATAACCTCAAAGATACATGTAGAAACAACATATACATATATACACACTCATGCCTTAAATAAAACAGTATTAGTTTCAACAATAACCTAGTAAATTCTATTTTTCAACATCTTATCGGAAATAAAAAAATATAGCCATATCTATAGACCAACAGTCGACAATGCCTTATGGACAACATCAGAAATTCTATAACATTTACTATTGGATTGTGAATCAAATATGAAACAATATAGTGAGAGTTGAAGTCATAAAATAGTTTATGCTATTTTCCTAACTTCAAAGAGCTTTTTAGCACATTGGATGTGGCAAGAAATGTTTCTTATTATGCTTAATATGAAGCTTATTATTGCAAGAATTCCCCTTGAGGACAAAACAAATAACAACTATCCTAGCAAAGCAATAAACAAGGAGATGAGTTTATATGAATGTTGTCTACATCTTATTTCACACACATACATATCTACACACAGGAAAAGAACAATGAAAGGAAACAAAAGAAACACATACTTTAGTGTTTTTCTACACACATAAAAATGCATTATAGACACATTTGTCTACACACAATTGTATGAAGATGTTGTATGTACTGAGAACAGAGAATTACATGCATAGATTTTTTTGTATATGTATATGCAGACATGTATACATGCATACAACCATCTCCACAAGTATATATAAGAATGATTGGAAATATAAAGGGTTTTTTCAAATTCCACCTCTTCCTACTTGGTTCAAGTGTACCTCTTCCTGCTTGATTTCTCTTTGCTCCTTGCTTTCTTTAGTGTCTGCAAAAAAGGGCAATAAATTATCACAACTAACACTTTTGTATTGCTTTTCCAACTATTGCCCCATGTAGGAAAACACAAAAAAACCCTGTTGCTAGCTGGATAATAGCTTGACAACGCATGGTTGAACATGCACCTTCACAAAAGCTTGCTCTCCTTGCTTGTACTTGTGATAGTTGGTAAAGCCATAGAATGACAACAAACAATTCCTTGTCGAAAATTATGCAAACATTTGATTACACTGATGGACAATGTATTTTCTCTATGTGCAGGAATGTATGTATGCAATAGTGGATGCAAAGAACATTGATACATAGTGATCCCTATCCTTATTTTGTTGTGACGTCCTTGGGATCATAAGGTGTATTTTCAATGCTTTATAATAATGTTTTTCTCACATATGTAGATTTCTGCACATAGGGGAAATAAAATATGTGGCGATGATAGTCAAGAATGCCTTTTGGATAACAACATAAACTAGCTATAACATTTCCTATTTTATTATGCATTGAAAATGAAACAATATAGCCAAAGCTAGAGAACAACAATTAACATTGTGTTATGGAAAACAACACAGACTATTTTACTACATTGCAACCATTGGCATAGAATGGAAGCCATATATGAAACAATATTAAATTTTCATGTGTGTAGATATGTATGTATGCCAAAGTAGACGTAAACAATGTACATATGTACTCTTCCCAATGTTTATTATTTTGTGAAAATAGTTGTTATTTGTTTGAACCTTGATAGGGAATTCTTCAAATGATATACTTTATATTAACTACAATATAGAACATTGAAGCCTTTTTCCTAATTATTTATTTTCCCTCGTATTGTTGATGTCTCTAGGAAAAAAATTGAGAGATTAAAAAGATGAAACAAAAAAATTGGAATAACAAATTGTATATATTAAGTATTATATGAATCATTGAACCCTTTATTTTTATTATTCCTTTTCTATCATATTCTTAATGCCTGTGCAAAAAACTTGAGAGCTCATGTTGTGTTTTGAACTCATAGACCTTGTAGTTAGCCATCGGTGTTGCAATTCTTAGCTTTTAAAAGAGCAGCCCCAACAATGTTAGTGGCCTCTAGCTCTACCCAGGCTGATGAACAATCCTCAAGCACTAGTCCTGTAAGTCTGTTTCTTTTTTTTTTTGCTGTTGACAATTAAATTGACACTTTGCCAAGTGCACCAAGTGAACTGTGAATATGCTTCATTTGAACTAATAGTTGTTATGATATACGTTCTAACTATTTTATATTCAAACTCTTTATATTTTCTTTTCCTTTCGATTTACTAGCCATTTGGGAGTGACCTATGTGTTAGAGGGAAAAACGTTATAGTTTTCAAATATGTCAATATTGCTATTTGCTTCTAGACTTGAGCCACAACCATGAATATCTCATTGATGCCACTTTGCTAAGTTAAAATGCCTTGTAGGATACAAATGTAAATCTAGCTTTGACAACGCATGTGATATGATCTATTGATGTTGGAGATGTTGTCCCATCTCTAGTTCTCCAGCTAATGTCTTTTCAAAAAATAGGAGGTGATCAAAGCTCGGTTGACCGGTACAAAGTCGTCCTCTCTAATGGAACCCACATGCAAATAGGTACTTTTCCTACAAAATTCAATGAAATTTTGTTTACAAGGGCATTGAAAATAGATTCAATCTTGTGCTTGAAAAAATATCTATGTAGAAAGCTACAAGAATCAAGGTTAGATATTGTTTTGCACTACTTGTACTTGTAGTTTTATGCTTTCTTGTTTGTAGGGACTGCCTTTTTAAGTATTTGATATTCATTTGGTTCTAGGGTGATTGCCATATTGTCCTTGGATGTCAAAAGCTATATTGCTAGCTAATTGGAAAACCTAGATATTTGTTTAGAGATCAAGAAGAAAAAATAGTTGGCTACGAGTAGCCCTCCCCATCCAAACAAGCTTGAACATTTGGGATTAATGCATCCCTAAGACAACATGATGCTCCTCCAAATATTAGCCATGTTAAAGGGCAAAATTTTTACCAAACCAAATAGACAATAAAAGGTCGGGTAACAACAACAAGGGATATGTACCATTACAACAAATAGGGGCATGAGGGCCAAGTATTCAACTTTGAAATTATTGATAGTGAGGGAACAAAAATATGAATCACTTACTTTAACAACATAGTAGAATTGCATTATGATAGGGTTGAGGTGGGTTGTACTTATTATGTGTCAAAGTGCTCGATGAGACAAGGAGATAGGAAATTTAATAAGTTAAATAGCCAAATGGAAATCATTTTGGATCAAAACTCAATGTTGAAATGCTATGATGATGAGGCCTTTGTGCCAGAGAAAGTATTTAAATTCATCCCAATAAATGAAATTGCAAATTATAGCAATAACAGTTTGATTGATATTATTGGGACTATGGTGCATGTAGGAATGGTATCGACTATACAAAGAAAGGATCATTCCTAAACAATTCGCAGGACTGTTAAACTTAATGAGTTGTCATCCTTTTCAATTGATGTTAATTTGTTGGGTTCAAATTGGGAAGCAAAGTGTGACGAGATAGAAAGATTGTACATCCCTGGTTTGGTTCTCATCCTTGCTTTTAAAAATGCATGTTGGGTATTTCAATGAACTAGTTGTGAACAAAACCATGGGGACTCTTCTATATATAAATACAAACATACCAAAAGTACAACCCTTGATCCAATGAGGACATATTGATCCACCTTCTATTGATCCCTCCTAGACAATGCCTCGAAAGGTTGCTTTTGCAAATGGGAGAGTCATTATTGCATATATCTTGGATCATTGCCTTGACTTGCTAGAAAATTTGCAAGATACTATCAAGGCAACCATAAAATATATTAAAACTAATGCAGTAAATGTTATGTTGCATGTCCCTTGTAGGCCAATGGTAGACAATGCAAGAAAAAGTGTGAAGAGTCTAAGAAAAATACGTGGTTCTGCCCTAAATTCCAGACAACAATAGCTAATTGTGACTTTCGATATTTATTCCTACCATTGAGCCCTCCCAGACAATTCCTCAAAAGGTTGCTTTGGAAAATGGAGAGTCACTATTGCATATATCTTGGATTATTGCCTTGGATTTCCAGAAACTTTGCAAGCTACTATCAAGGCAACAGTAAAATATATTAAAACTGATGCATTCTTCTACACTGCATGTCCCTTGTAGGCTAATGGTAGACAATGCAAGAAAAATTGTGAAGAGTCTGACCAAAATACGTGGTTCTTCCCTAAATTCCAGACAACAATAGTTGATTGTGACTTTCAGTATTTATTGCAGCTAAAGATGGAAGACCACACAGGCGAGATTTGGGCTATTGCCTTTGATGAGGTTGCAACAAGCTTATTGTAAATGTCAGAAAAAGAGCTTTACATGTTGCAATATGAGTCTTCTACTACAATGACTGTTGAGTCTGTTATTAGTGTTGTCACCTACACCTCATTTGTTTTCACTATTCTTATTAAAACTCAGACCTATAATTCAGAAACAAGGCTTAAAACAACAATAGTCAAAGTTGCAAGAATTAACTTTAAAGTTGATTGCAAGTTGCAGCTGTCAGATTTGTCTGCTATTTCCCCTATCGTGCAAGAGTCTCCAGAGATAGTTGTTGAACTTCCTTGAATGCCAAAAACAACCATTCTTAATAGTGACTTTGGATATTTGTTATAGTTTTTGTTGTTTGGACATTTGTTTCCTTTTCTTTCTTTGTAGTGCCTGTCACATCAAAAGAACTTTCCTTTCTACTACTATTGCTTTGTTGTTTTTTTAATTGGTTATATATTAATACAATGAAGTATAACTTATAATGTTTAACAAAAAAAGATACACTTGTGTTCTTTTCTATTCTTTATGTTGCTTATAGTTTTGTTCTGCTTTAATTGTATGTTCTTGATTTTATTTTATGTTGTTTTCTTATATAGTTATGTTGTCCTATTTAACAGATGTATCAGTATTTACAACTACTCTTATATATACTTGTGGACATGGTTGTATGCATGTATATATTTACATATGTATATACATAAATATATATGCATGTAATTCAAATTTCTCAGTGCATACAACTTTTTGATAAAGATGTGTGTAGATATGTGTATATGCATGCACAGTTCAATATTATCAGTATTTGTGAGTTTTTTTTAATAAAATGTTGTTCTAATCTTGTTTTGAATGTTCTTATTGCATACAATATCTTGACAGAGTTGTGTAGATATATGTGTCTATGATGTATTTGTATGTGTGAGTGTGTATGACTATATATGCATCTGATGCTTCTTAAATGTTCTCCCTACTACTTTTCCATGTCTAATCATAATGTCATGTTGGATATGGATGTCATACGATTCTTGGCTATAATTTTTGTTGTGTATGTTGTGCAACTCAATCTACAACCCAACACTGAACAATGCCTTATTGAAAATAACATAAACTGCTCAATTACTTTGGTAAGTTTTAAATGCAAGGTATTATTGCAACCATCGCTAATATATGGAGCCCATACTTGAAATAATGTTTCCATGAAGAGCTATACCAAGTGATGTATTTTTCCTCTTTCCAAGCAACATACATATATATGTGCATTTAAACTCATCTATATTTCTTTCACATGTATTGACAACTTTGGATGTGCATTTGTATGCATGTCATTTGCAAAAATAGTCGTCATTGTGGTGGCTCACAATCTTCATAGCAGGTAAAGCTATAGAACAACAGTCAACAATGCCTTATGGAAAGTAACATAAACTGTTCAATTTCTTTGGTAACTTTAGAACTCTTAAATATTATTGTGGCCATTGGCAATGTATGGAAAGCATATATGAAACAATGTTGTTATCAGTTTTTTTTATTCCTTTGTAACCATTGCCTCTATATGGAAACAATAAATGAAATAATATTTATTGCTTTACAATGATTTACTCTATATGGAAACTTTTAACCAATAGGCTATATGTGTGAATTGTGGATGGAATTTTTGTCAACCTTACCAGTTTTAAAGGTGTTAGGTAGAAATCAACAATGCATATATATTTGCATCTACCTCTGCATACATATATATTGGTGTAAATTTTGTTTTCCACCTACATATTTATCTATTTCATGTGTTTGATGCATAGATAGGAATTTGTTGCTTCAAAATATATTGCCACAAAAAGTATGTGCTTCTTCTGTTGCACATCATTTTCCTTTTGATGTGCATAGATATGTATATATGTCAAATTAGAAGTAGACAACATATACTCATCCCTTTGTTTATTTTTTTCGGAGGATAGTTGTTATTTGTTTCCTCCTCAAAAGGGAATTCCTACAATAATAGGGTTTATATTAGGCCTAATAAGAAACATTGATATCACCGTTCATCATAGTGGTGGGTAGTGTATGTTCTTGATTGGGGGTTTGGTGAAAGCCTATCAGGCTCCATGACCCAATATGGTAGGGTGGAGAGCAGGCCTTTTTTTGTTTTGTTCCATTTCACTTTCCCTATGTACAAATATGTATATTTGTGAAGTTAGCCATTGACAACATTCATGCCTATGTGAAGCTATGTGGATATGTGAAATTGGATGCAAACGAGTGATATTGCCATGCCAACCTATGCAAATTCATGTTAATCTCTCAAACTGTGTCAAGTGATGTTTATTTCCTTTGCTCCCAATGTGATTTCTATATTGACAGGTCCATGTATGGCTATATATGTGTGTTGTCTGCTTATAAAATTTAGCTCACAATAACAAACAGATTCAAAACCTCCACCACAAAATGTGAACCATAAATGAAATAATATTGGTTTCAACAGTAAGGTAGATGAAAAAATCCACACAAAACACATGATATTAACTATTTTGCAACCATTCACACAAAATGGTGGCCATAAATGAAACAATATAGCCTAAGCTAGAGAATTGCAATCATCACCATAGAATGAAAGGCATAAATGAAACAATATTGGTATCAACAGTCACCTAGATGGGAAAACCCGCAAAGATAAAAAATTTTCCATCTTTTCCACATTGTAGCCAGCATTCATCCCTATGTGTAGATATATATGTATGTGAGCTCAGATATAGAGAACATTCATATATACTCCTTCCTATGTTTATTCTTTTCATTGGGTAGTTGCTTTTTTTTTGTATCTCTATAATTAAACTTCTCCACATAAATTAATTGCTACTTTCTATCACGTAGCCTTGTCTCTATTCATTGAGAATTGTTGTGACATCTAACAAAAGAGCAGGTACATATGTTTCAATTGACAGTTGCAGTTTTGTTGTCTGAGACCCACATCATGCATTTATTGAAATTGCTTTTGTCAATTGAAACATGTGGTACCTATTCTTTTGTGAAGTAATTGGCTCAGGCTTAGGATTTTCAAGTTTTTTTTTTCTTTAAAAGGGGGAGCATAATCCACAACATGTGTCAAATTACATCTACCCACATATGTTTAAAACCTTAGGAAATTTTTGACAGGGCATTGTTGGGTCTTATTATGTGATATACCTGCTATTAGAGCCATGAGCGAGGAGGGTAAGCTTCTATGAGGGTGAAAGTTCGATCAAGCATTGTCCAGCTTTTGTGAAGCTAGTTGGAGGTTACTTTGTGTCTTTTGCATGGGGCGATCGTTGTAAAAGCAAAAGAAAAGTGTCACCTGTGATAATTTTTTGCTAACTTTTTTTCACAAAATCTAGTAGGAAGATGTGTGTTTGAAGCAAGTGGAAAGGGGTGTACATAAAAAAAAAACCCTTTGCAATATTGTTTCATTTTGGGTTTGCACAGGCATTTGCTATGTTTTCCAAGGCTTTAAAAGGAAACTATTACTTACAACCATGACCACTACATGGAAAGAATATGACAATTAATGTTGATGCCATTCCATTGGCCCTCTCTATTGAGACACCAAAAAATTCTAATTTGAAAACAAATCCAGAACAGGGTATGTGCAGGATCATCATGCAAAAAATAGGCCCTTAAGTGGCAAAAAATTCAGAAAAATCAGTGTTAGGAAACTTGACGTAAATATTTGAATAAGTTATCTATATTATTTCAAAAATATGTAAGAATAGAATTTGTAGAAAATTGAATGCAGTTTCTAAAATACTAGGTTTCTTTAAAAATAAATAAAATCTATTTGCTGAAAATCTAAAATTTCAATGTAGTAGTACTTAAATTTCAGGGAAAAAATAAGAAGTAGGTGTTTGTCTGACCACCCTAACCATAATAAAATGATAATATTTTTTTGTAATATTTTATATATAAGTAGAGAACTCATGTCCGGATGTGATGCATATTTTTTTGTAATTTTTTTCCAAGTAAATAATTAATTATGATTTTTTTATTACAACTTTTAAAAAATATAAAAACTCATCTGTTTGACCATGTTATCTTGGTCAAAACTTCATGAAATTTATTTTTTCTTGTTTTAATCCTATAGTACGTGAAGCATAGAATGTGACACATGTTTCGGATTCAAAAAATATGATACCGTTTGAAAGTTATAGATGTTTTTCAATCAGCCTATCGATCAGGACTTTAGTCATAATTGTAATAGAAAATGAATAATAATTATTTATTAAATTCAAATTAAATCATAATTTATATTTGTGGAAAGCTGAGAATATCCTCTAAAAACCCTTTTTGTTTCATTAATTTTGGGTGAAAAAAAAGTTGTCAGCCACATACCCTACAAATACCCATAATATTGCCAATTTTTGGCACACCATGATCCTGCACATACCCAGCAACCAACCACTTGTAAGAAACACCTGCCATTTCAAGCCTCAGAAAAAATTACGCTTGCCTCTAACAAGGGTAGGGTTCTGTTAAGGCCCAAGTGTGATTAGCCGTTGTGGAATTTATGTGAAGGTGGTTGGATGTTATTTTGTGTTCTTTGCATGGGACGATGGTTGCAAAAGCTCCACAAAAGTGTCTATTGTGATAATTCTTTTCCCATTTCTTCTAGGCATGAATCTTGTAAATAACACTTGAAAATGTAGTTTATCATTCCAAGAATGTCCCATAAAGTAAACATAGGGATCAGTATGTATCAATGGTGTTTGCATCTTCTATGACATACATACATATCTGTGCATAGGGGAAATACATTGTCCACCACTGTGAACAATCATGACATCAATATTCCATATAACACTTAAAATATAGCTTATCACTCCAAAAAAGTGCCAACATGTATCAATCTTGTTTGCATCTACTATGACATACATCTAAATGTACACATTGCATTGTTCATCACTGTGGTCAATGGTTGCATCAATGTTCCATATAACTGTTAAAATACAGTTTATCATTGCAAGAATGTCTAAAAAAAATAAACATATGCATCAGTATGTATCAAATTTATTTGCACCTATAATGACATACATACATATCTGCACAGGGGAAATCCATTTTCCACCACTCTAATCAATGGTGTCATCATGAAGACTTTTCTATTGTTTTACCAGCCATTCCCCCATCCAAAAAAACACAAAACAAGTGATTTGTATTTTTTTCTGCTCACTGTCAAAAATGCTAAGGTTGAATATTTGGTCCTCACATGCTTGTTTATTGTAATGTTGATTATCCCTTTTAGTTGTCATGTGGCCTTTTATTTCCCATCATCTAGCTATTGTCCATATGTATTCCACATACATAAGTTTCCACACATTATTTTTGTGTCTATATATATCTAAGGAATATAGCCCTACAAATGCATCCAAGGCATGCAATGCATGTATAC
>VDFB02271358.1:530177564-530340143 GCA_007258455.2 Sequoia sempervirens | reverse complement strand
AAAACCTAAGTCTAAACCTCCTTTACAGGCCAAGCCTTGCGAGGGTCCATCCACAGACTGCTTCGCCCTCACTGCTATCTGTGAAACTACCGACGACCTTCTTCCATCTGCCTTGCAGACTCCAACCCTGCTATTTACCCTCAATATTTTCTTTGCAAAAATGACTAAGTAGAACCCCTTGTAGGCATTTTTTTGTGGCCCATTATTTGCAGCCCGCCATCATGTGACCACTATCTACGAGTGGCCATGTCTCACTATCCTTCTACACAGTGGAGCTTGAGCTCTCTTGGGCCATCTGCATCCTATGAAACAAAGCAACCCATACTGAGACCATCTGCAAATCCACCAATGTGGGTCACCTAATACGGGATGTCATCTTGTCTCCACCATCCCCAAATTCCATTCTGATGATGGCCTTCCACAACTCCCTGCCCGCGAGTTCCTAAATGACCAAACCTTAAGGAGTGAACCTAAGCCATCTCAATCACCTACGAGTCCTACCATGTGGGATTCCCTTTGTGGTTTTCCTCCTTGTAAATGTTGTTATTGAGTAGCAAAGCTATAAACAACCTTGATTCCACCTGCCTCTGCATGCCTCATGCTCACATGGGTAAACAATCAAACAAATACCCCCAATGAATTCATGGCTGACTACCTAATGCTCCAAACACCTTAATGCCTTGACCAACCCTTGAACTTCAAGTGTGGAAATCTTGATGTGGGTGGCCACCTATGGGCTGCCATGACCCTATTGTTGTTTCATTCTAGGTTGCTCCTAAAAGCTTCTATCCCAAGGAAACCTTTATCCCTAAGCTTGCATTCCCTTAATTAATCCAAATAAGTGTTAAATGATAGGTTTTGATGAATTTCATGATCTTTGATAATGGATTAATTGATCTAAACCTCATTTTTTACAAGATTTTCCTAACACTTCGCTCACTTTTTCATATGAATATGCTTACTACAATTTTGTTTATAGGATTTATGGAATCTATTGTGGGACCATCAAGAGTGTCCATAGAGAAGGAGAAAGGAAAGAAGACCACCAAGATACCAAGGGGAAAAGAAGACAAGGAAGAAATGAAATACCAATTCCAAAGAGTGGTTATCACCTCCAGAGTCACTTCTGATTGGGGCACTATCTTAGATACCAATCTCAGACACATAGACATAAATGAATTCTAGCAAAGTATCATATTCAACCCAACCACTAAAAATGATAGGAAGATCTGAAGGAGTGGTCTCGCTAAAGTAGCAAGCTTTCCACCCACTCTTGTTGCCCTAAAACTAGTGATTGTATGCAAAGAAGCTTACCATGGGGGTAGCAGGAAAATCATTGACCATGAGGGTAGGGTATTAGCATATTTTTTAGGCAAGTACATATGTTAAATATTTCATATTACCACACTAAACCCTATGGAAGAAACAGAGAAGGGGTATGCAGAGAATATGTGGAAAGAAGACCCTCAAGTTGTAAGAAGCTAATCAACCAACACTAGTTGAAAGAAAAGAGGGGAAGTGCTGCCAAGGAGTCCCAGGAGCTGTTCCAAAGTGATTTTTATGAATATTATTATGAGATGGTAACCTTGTTGAATCAGGTGATAGGTATTCCCACTGCTGCCTATTTCCAAGAGTGGATGTTCTATTTTATCAGTGAAATTATCTGTGGAAAAACAAAGTTCCACTGGGCTAAAATGATCAGTGATAATTTTCATAATCAGTTCATGGACATGAAGAGGACATCCTAGTTTTATATGACTTCCTACGTGGTGTACCTTTTGATAGAGTTGTTCTCTTATGAAAGTTTAGTTGTTGCATAGAGTCTAAATCTGAGAAGGGAACTCAAATTGTATGATAGGTACCTCTAGCTACAATACCAAAACTTCAAGGAGGACTATCATAGAGTAAATGATGCCTTTATTGGGAATATCATTAGAATTGTTGGAGGGGATTTTGAAAGATGACTTTCACACAGTGCTTGTGTGTTTATCCATAGATTTGGGTACTTGTTTATATGGTTACTAAAATTTACTTACATTAAAACAAAAGGATTCTCTGAAAGGCCTTACAAGCTACCCCGATACCCTAATGACTGAATGATCATACTGGAAGTCTCCCGGTAGTTGTAGAATGCTCATACTCTACTAAGTGATAAACATTAGGCAATAATTCCATACCCTCTAACCTTTGGTTGAGGAATGTATGCTATTCCAGCAACCCAATTCATGAAATACTTGAACAAGGAAATAGTGGAATGTCATTTGGACCTCCACACAGCCAGACCCAGGATGGATCCCTACGACAAACTAAAGAAGTTTTTTGGAAAGCAATACGCCCACCTGCCCCATATTGAAGACTTTTGGGCTAATTTCCAAGATGATAAGGAGGTGCACATGAGGCACTACATGCATATGACCGCTCAATTAGTGAAAACAATCAATATGTTCCTAGTGGCTGACTAGGTCATGGAGGAAGATGACACCATTTTGGATCCAAGGTTTAATGTTGTGTCTAACTTTCCACTACCACTAATAGATTGGGGTGAGGAAGAGGTCAATGACCTCAACATTGTAACCAAGCTAGTAGAAAATAGAATAAGGCATTGGGTTGATTCCCAAATCACTTAGCTCAAGTTGCAAGGAGTTACACTAACATATTGTGAGCTTGAGGATGAACTCGGGAGTGAGACCGACAGTAGGGCAGCTGCCACCCCTAATGGAACATACAAATTTTTTTTGCTCCATCTTAAACCCTTGTCACATTTGGATGTAGGAATAATATCTAAGGGTTTAGGATTCATTTTCTCATAAATACTTGTAATGTTCTATTTTTTTGTTGACTCCCTATTTCCCATTGCCAATCATTTTTAAAAATCTTATGTTATTCATTATCATCTGGTCACTGGTCTCTCAAGCCTAGGTCTGAGTCTTATAATTTTTATAAGGTTAAGTAGAGAGCCTTTTTTCTTTCACATCCTTTGTATTATTATGACTTAGGCATCTTTGATCCTTTTTCTATAATTTCATCCTAGAGGTTACCCTCCATTAAAACAACTTATGAGCAAATGCCTAAAGGTTTTCACTTAAGTCTTGTTGGCTTATCATCCTTATCGCTCGTCATTGATTACTTTTCAAGCATATGTTCTAAATTGGTGAAAAGCGATAATGTGTTATTTATTTGATATCGCCCATCACAAATGGCTACTGGATCTCTTAATTTGAATGAGTGATGAGTTATTTTTTTATATTATTGAGGGATCGCTCATTGCTAATGGATTTTGAGCCTTCAATATTGTATTAGCGATAAGCAATGCCCTCTGGCCTTATGATCTTATTTTCAACACCCATCGCAGACATGTTATGAAATGATAAATTCTGATTACTGATGAGTGATGGGATGGGTTTCCCTTGCATCATGTATCATGGATTTTTTTTAGGAGCTAAGTTATATATTGGCGATATGTGATGTGTAATGTCACTATGAAGATCTATCATTGCTAATTTCTCGCAAACCATATGAGGACAAGTAGTGATGAGTGACAACCTTATGTTTTATTTCTCATCATGGATTCATTTCAAAGCTTAAGTCCAAAGTAGTGATGAGCGATAGAGTTTCCTATTTATAAGTTTCTTTCGCTAATCTGAATACATCTTATCTGCGATGTCTTTTGTGTTGTTGATTTTCATGTAGGTGCATGTGACCTAATATGATCTCTTCACTATATCTAACATCACTGGTAGGATCCAATATCTGATACTTCATCACATAAAACATTTGCATCATTGATGGAGCTAGATAAAGATGAGGTATATCAGTGATAGGAAATGGCTATTGCATGAAGAGGAAATGTGTCAGAATCCTAAGGACTTCACATAAAGCAAAGAAGAAGGTGGAAAGATGAATTGATGACCATTGATATAGTTTTAAAGCCAAGTGATCGATGATCAGGGTTTAAACATGAATAGCTAATTGTCAGCTCACTCGCATGAACTTACCATCAAACATTAATGGTGGAATGCTTGTCCCTTGGCTATAAAAGGGGTAGATACTTGGTTGATGGTGCATTGAAATTCATTGGAAAACATAAGGGATACTAGAAGCTAAGAAAATTGTGTGGGAAGCTCCAAAAATTACAAAGTGATAAGTGTGGTGTAGTGTTCACCCAGGTAAGAAAACTATATATCTCCTTCTAGTTGAAGTGTTGAGGTGAGAAACCATAGAAAGTTGATAGTAAATTGGGAGAATCATTTGCTTGTCTATTACTAAAAGTTTCAAATTGGTGATAAGTGCTAAGTTTGGGGAATTTTTTCTATTCAATGAGTGATCCTGAGCCCATTGAATCTAGTATTAGGCCTGAGAGGAAACCAAAACAAACGAGGGTCAAATGACTTAAAAGTCAATATGTTATAGTTGGGGTTTAGTCAAAACCACCTGTATCATATTACCCTTCACCAAGTACTCCTCCATCATCCAATAGGTCTAAAAGTGTGAAGAAGGAAACAAAAAAGCTTATGTAGGAGGCCTCTAGAAACATAAAGGAAGGAGGGTTATGAATTGGTAAAAGACCTATAGGCCAAGTTGTCATCACCACTAGGTTATTTGATATTGCTAGTGAAATTGGTGAAAATCCCCAGCCTCAAAGCGGGTGGAAAATTTTCAAGTATGCTTTTAATAGGTGGTATTCTAGTAAGCCTTCATGTTATTTATGGGTTCTGAACCTTGGGAAGCTAGTGGTCCTGAATGTGTTTGTAGAAGTGGACTTAATGATGGAACTTGCTAGGAACTATAATCCTATTGGCAGAATAATCAAAAGTGAAAATGGTGATGATATTGAAAGTAACAAAGGAAAAGATGATAGATGTATTTGGGTTAAATCTAAATTATAGTGTGAAGTTTAGGCGTGCTAAGTTATGTGCTGAATATGCAAAAAAAAAATTACATACAAAGAAATACTGCTTGTGTGACATAGAAAGAGCAAGGAGAAATTCACTACTAAGGATGCTGAGCCTTTGTTGTTGACCAGATGCATGAGGATTTCCTCAATTTGAAAAAGGGAGTGCTCCCTTTATATTTCCCTCATTACTCTTTATTAATGCATATTCTCTTATGGGAGAGTGATTATGAATGGAAAATAAAATTAAATCTAAGACTTAGGGATAGTGAATCTAATGTTTTACTAGTACAAATGTGGACATAGATTTGGGATCAGGATTGTTCCAAATCCAATTATATCTTGTTTGCTAATGTTGTAAGATATGTCATCTTAGAAGCATTAGGTGTAGCACCTATCCATAGGCTTTCTCTAGAAATTAGAAGTATCATGCACCCAAAAGATATACCAAGATATAAAGAAACACATAATTGGGTAGATTGGTTTCTTCATTCTGAATATACTTTGATCAAAGCCTATGGAGCTAAATAGGCACCTCATTGTCTACCCCTGTATGTCTCAAACAGATTAGATTTTATGGAACTCATGAGGCAAATTGATGTTATGGATTATGAGATGTTCATTATTGGATCTTGTGGTTGTGTTGCTGATATATGGTTGTCATTGATGTCAACACTATTAGCATTTGTTCACTTGAAGTTCTATATGTCAAGGATATTGAGAAAATTGTAATAAATGAGTTGTAGGTTGTTAGTGGTGAAGTGAAGTTTAGTGTGTTGGTAAGTTCTGTACGTTGATGATCAGAGGTTGTGGCAAATTAATGTTATGGATTATGAGATGTTCATGTGGAAAATTGATGTTATGGATTATGTGATGTTCATTTTTGGATGTTGTGGTTGTGTTGTTGATATGTGGTTGTCATTGATGTCAACACTATTAGCATTTGTTCACTTGAAGTTGTATATGTCAAGGATATTGAGAAAATTGTAATAAATGAGTTGTAGGTTGTCAGTGGTGAAGTAAAGTTTAGTGTTTTGGTAAGTTCTATACATTGATGATAAGAGGTTGTGGACTAAAGGGTTTGTTGCTAAGTGTATCTAGTTTATCCACGTCAATTTTTAGAGATCCGTATGAAGATTTAATCAAGTTATGAATATTTTCATTATGATAGTTTTTTTGTTTCTTCAATTGGTGTTCCTGATTGAAGATTAGGCTATTTTAGTTAGTTCAGTTGTTGTGGATTCTTCTTTGTTTTTTTGTGTTGTTTTTGGATGTCTCTATATCATGCTCTATCTTTTTTGCATGTATGCATTGATCGTTGAGCTTGTGGTTGGAAAATTTCTCTTGTGTGTTCATGTTTTTCTTGTTCTTTACCAACATGGTTTTTGTAGCATGTTTTGGATCTTCGAGGTGTAATTAATTGAAATGTTTTTGAGTTGAAGATGTTGTTTTGGGTCATCACTAAGTTGTGGCCGACTTTGGTTGATTCACATTGTTAATATTAAATGTTTTGAGCCAACGATTTATATTCATTTTATTATTTTCATTGAAGACAACATGAAGGGATGAAATTTATTGTTACAGATATATAAGAATGATTATTTATTCAATTTGGATGTATGCTTAATGTGCTTCTATGTGTGTATGTGTGAATATCATTTGAAGGAAAAGTAGAGTGTGAAAAAGTGTGTAGAAGAGTGATGAAGTGTTCATATGCTTAACTAGAACTATGATCAAGCATTAGTAGATGCCATTTTATCAGTTCAAATCCCTATGGATGTAATTTGAATCTTTTTGTAAGATAGTGTGTTTTCCTCTAGGTGGTTAGCCTTGTTGTAATTGAGTAGTGAGCTCTAGGTAGTGTGCTTGAATGCATGTGCATTCCCCATATTTCATTCTTTATACTTTTAACAAGGTATGATCTTGTGGACTGACCTCCAGCTTGGTTTTTCCCCTAACAGGGTTTCCACGTAAAAAATATTAGTGTTATGTGTGCATCTGATGTGTTGTTGATTCATGATTTCATTGATATTGATTAGATCTAAGAATAAGGATTAATAAATTTAATAAGTTTGAAATTATATGACAACTGATTCACCCCCCCTCTCAATTGTCTAGCATTATTTTTCCAACATTTATGAAGCCCAAAAAAGGTATTGTGGTACATCCCCAATTTTCTTTTTCCTACTTCACAGTCACTACCCCTAAGGGGTATGAAAAGTTTGGCATCATGGTAAATAATCTCAGAATTCCTATTGATGAGATAAGATTTTTTGATCCATAGGGGTTTTTGGTAGGAAGAAGAAGACAAAAAAGCTTAGGTATCATACATTTTGAATTCTTATATAAATATGATGTATTAAGAAATCTGACAAGTGATGAGGCTTTCATGACTAGAAAGAAGGAATGAATAGCTATAATGAACATTGAAGAAAATATTATGAAAAGGAATGCTTTTTACATAAGTTCATATAATGTAATTGTAAACCCTCTGGAAAGAGCCTTCACTATGCTAAGGGATTATCATTGTGGTGAGTTTAAGGTGAAGGTGAAGGAGGTTGTTGATAAATCACAAGCTCTCCTACAAATGCAACAACGACAAGCTATGGATATCTCAGAGAGGCCTACAGATGTTCAAGAAGTTAGGGATGAAAAAATGGTAAAAAATGTGCTAGGAAATGAGGAGATAGAAAATATATTCTCACCTTCTCATATTGAGGAAACTCATAGTTCAAATATTCCCCCTGACAGAATTGTAAAATGGCAATATGATAAGGAAAGTGATGATGATCCAAGGATAAAGATGTGTGATGAATTCCTTACTGATGATAAATTTGTCCAGTCCAAAGAGTTTCAAGAGTTTATGATTCAACAATGGAGTAAATATATAAAGGAGAGAATTGAGTTAACCCGAGCCAATGTTGATCCTTCTCAGTAGGAATAAGTTGAGAAAGTAGAGGAAGAAAAGATCAAGGCTGAAATTGTAGCTATTACTCCCACTGACACTAGGAAAATTGTCAAGGATAGTGGAATAATGTTATTGCTAGGATGTAATATCACTGCTTCCATAGCATATGATGGAATAAGAAGAGACCCTCAAGCTTCAATATCTAAGGAGAAATTTGAGGATAAAGTGTTTGAATTTGGATATACTCTAAAGTTGCATACTCTTACAATTTGGTCTATGGAACCTAATATTGGTAAACAAGATGTTGCTAGGACCATTGAGGAGTTTCATGGTTCCTTGGTGTTCAAAAGAGATACATATATAACTCCTATCCAAGAACATGAATTAACTACTCATGTTGCCATGCTTAGTGTGGATACTACACATATTTCTCAGAAAAAATATTATTATTTGGTTAAGGAGTGTAATAAGGCCTTGGATGAGCTAAATAAGATGAGAGCCACTATTCAGGCTACTCAAAAGAAAATAACTCTACCATCCTCTTCTTCACCTGATTTGTCTACATAGGATAGGGATACCTTGGCCTTAAGAATTGATGATTTGAATGATAAGTTGACTATTGAGAAAGAAAATGTCAAGAAGGCCAAACTTGAAATAGTCAAGGTTGAAAATGAAATTTTTGAGGACGTACTAAAGCATAGGGTGACCAAGTTAGTCCACAAGGCTAATGATGTTTGGGTCGCTTATGAGAATATTCATGAGGAAAATAAAAATTATCTACAAGTACAAGAGGACTTCAGGAATGAATGGAATAATTGGGTTAATAGGGTGATGATTTGAAACAAATGATACCCAAAATGAATGAGGATCTCAAGGAACCTACTAATATTCCTGAAGTCTTGCAAATCATTGACTCAATAAATGAGATAACTACTTTTCATGGAAAGTTAGGTGTGCAGCTCCATAGCAAGTTGGAGATATTTAAGGAGATGGAGGAATGTAGAATGCCTTAGATATTTAGTCCAAAAGGTAAGTTGCTATAATTTGACACTTGGAAGAGATAGTTGTGAGGGTTACTTGTAGTAGCTATGATGACCTTGACTGCCATTGACTACATCTTGCTTAATTCAAATATTGATACAATGTTGGAGATTGAAACAAAGATGCACATATTTGTTAAAGAAGCCAAGATTTTAATTGATGCTAGATATTCTCAGTATAGTACTAAGGTGCAGGATTTGTTGAATGTAAAGTGGCCCACTGAGGATTATAACACTTGGTTGGAGAAATATACAAAATGAATCTGTGTAGGGATTAATGAATAAGATGAATAATGGACGAGAGAAGAATAATACATTGCTCGGATATGGTATAGATTAGGTTTTTGATAAAACATGGTAAAATATTGTTCTCTCCTAGTTTTGAAATGGATAGCACATGATGCTGATGTGGATAAGTGAATTTTGACCTTTTTTTTCTACTTTCCTTGTCTTGATTCATAAGTTTTGTTGTCTAGTTTTTGAATGGTTGGCATTTTTTGCTTCATTTGAAGACTTGAGTGTAACTAAAAATGGAATATTGTTGCAATGGTCCAATGAAATTTTGACATGTTTGCTTCCTGTCCTAAAGCTTGATTTGTTGTTTCATCTCTATAAGAAAGAATTTAGGGCCACATGTAGAAGAGAGTTGAAATTTTTGAGTTAACATTGTGAAATTGTCAAGACAATACGAAGCAAGTTTTAGAGTTTTTGTCTTCAGTTTCTTCTGGAGTTCATTGTTATGCATGTAATTTTGATAACAATATAGCATTTAAAATACAAAGTAATATTGGTTTCATGGCTATTGTCTCCCCTTGTATGTGTTCTATAAGTTATGAGTGAAAGAAATCCAGGATTTCTTTCATTTGTCTTTATCATTTCTTGGTGGATGTTTAGTTTCATTCTTGCTTATTATTCAATGAATTAATATAAGTGCTTGGGTGAGATTAATAACTTAAAAGAACTGGGTACTAGGATGGTTATAAGTAGTAATGATCATGAATGTCATAGAGAAATGTTGTAATAAATGGTTTCTTGAAGTTATAAGTGCTATTGTTTAAGTTGATATCAGGTCACATAGATTGATATTGACTCCGTGCTTGGGATAAAGGCACTAGTTCATGCAAATTACTTGTTCATTTTCTATGTTGATTCATTTGCTACTCATTTTTTTAAAATTAAAAGCTCTCAAATGGATACTATTGATGGGTGTTTTTGCACCTTCTCAACACAAGAAACACTCAAGTGCACTGCATCTCTTGAAAGGTGACTTCCTACAACAAGTTGTAGCAAACTACCCTAAGGTCTCTCAGGTGTTAGGTCATGACATGCTTGGAATATCTCAATTGGTTCGATGTGATTTTGCTGGTAATCATAGGGAAGCCCTACCTGGGTTAAGTTGGAGGAGAATCAGATATTGGAATGGAGTTCCTAAGATTTATGAGGTGTTTCTCTATTGCTGAAAATTTAGGACAACAGTCTAAAAATCCATTTCTATCTTCAGATTTGGCTTTACAATGTGCAATGAACTTTGTATATTTTACTAATTAAAAGAAAAGTCAAAAGGGAAGGGAAAGGAGGAAGTTCCTAGACCTGAAACTATTGATGAATAGTGACAATGGAGGAAGCTACAGCATACAACCTTCCAAAACTAAGTCCCACTTAACCAAATCAACTCATAGTCTCATGAAACTAGTGCAATCTTCTAAGGTCTATAGATGTTCAACCATTCATTCACCATAAAACATGAAGAAAGGGTAGAATTTAAGTGCAACATTCAAACAATGTTCAAACTAGCTTTACACTACAATTTATCATCAATAAACAACAAAAAGCATGAACAAGGAAGGGCATCAACCTAGTAGAATCATTCACAATCAATGAACAACATTAACTAATCCACTAAAGCATGCTAAAACATAGAAAAATAAAGTTAATCTACTCAAATTCACTAACTATGAGAAGAATCATGAAACATGCAAAGGAACTCAAGAATCCACCAAAATCAATGAACTTCTATTAAAATTCTAGCAGCATGCCTTTACAACTCAACTCTCTCTTGAAAATGAGAGGAGACGCCCTATTTATAGTTTCAAAAAGGTAAAATAAAAGGCCAGGATTTAATCTCATTATGTGGCCAAAATTAATTACATAATAGAGATTCACCTACCCCTAAATATTTTACAATATAAAATTACATTTTTTTATTTTTATTTTAGCCTATTTTGTCCTCTTGTGGATAGAACTGTAGCTTTTTTATCTTGTAGCAGATTTCCTTTTGCTGCAGCTAGACTCTAAGGAATTCATCATCAATCACCAGATTTCCTTCATGCTTCCTCATAGTGGCATATCCTACAAACTTTTGAATCAATGTTTGGAGCTTATTCCACTCCATTATGTCAGATTGGAGCACTTGGAAGTTCAATTTCCTATATTTTCCAATGAGAACATCCCAATCCTTGTCACACTTGGTTGTGTTCTTTATCACTTGCTCAGATTGAATGAAGGCATGAGCAACAAAACCGATAAAATCTAGTGTAAGTGCATCTATAGTTCCATTCTCCATATTTTTGTGGAAGTGTGGCTTTATCTTCTCCGAGTCCAACTCAATGGTAGGCATGTCAAAATTCATCACTAGCTTCAGATACTCTACACAAGCTATCTTGATTTCTTTGGCCCAATCAATATCAAGCTCCACCTTATTAAGCACTCATTCCAAGACTTCTTGTTTGTGATCAAGGCCCATCCTCCACATTTCCATGAGCCAATGATCATCCTTTGCTAACACAAGTTTCTTTTCCCATGATTTCTTGGGCATCCAGAGGATAGCCTCAATTTTAGGATATGTGATCCTATATAGCTCTGGGAAGTCTTTGCATAACTTCCTTGTGCCCTCAAGTTGTTTTTACACTTCTAGGAACTTATTTATTGTTATTACTATGCGTACATGGTCGATGCCCATATTTACACTATAGAGGACCTATTGGAACCAATCCTCAATGGCTTTTTTCCAATCCTTTCTTCTTACTAGCTTTTTGATGTGGTCCTTGGACAATAGCTATGGGCTAGCTGATGACGTGTTGGGGAGCTCTTTGCTGGATGACCATTGTTGAATGTAGGCTATCAGATCCACCACTTGTTCTTTCAATTCTTCCTTGGAAGTCTTGTATTTATTCATTTGGTGCACAATGGTGGCAACAGATCCCTAAAGATGGTTGAATTTCTGCTCTCTTGTGGCTGTCCCTAGGTTGACGATGGAGATATTATAGCTGACCCCTTCTTGCCCCATCACTAAAGTAGCTATCTATACCATTTTGGATCTTGATGCATGCATTGTCAGATAAGATTTGACCTTTGTTTCTTCTCTTTCTTAATGCTTATCAGTGCTCGAGTGAAGATGGCTTCCAACCTTGCTTTTGGATCCATGAGCATAGGGATTTTTTCTCCAATTTACTTTCTAGCCATTCTAGCATTTATGACCCTTCTTTTGGTAATTCACGATCACTTTCTTCTCCTTGGGCATGCTAAATTTTTATTTTCTTTCCACCCAAAGTATCTTGCTCTGTATTTTCTTCCTCGTCACATATGGAGGGGGCATTTCTTCATCATTCTTGGGGCTCTTATCTTGCACCACAGTTGGAGGCTCAGTATTTTCCTCCACTCCATCTTTTTCTTTTCTTTCCTCAAGGGGTGGTCTCTCAACTTCTTCACCGTCATCCTCAAGTTGCTGAGCCAACTCCTCCTTAAGCTCTGGGTCGAAGGTTTCCACAATATACTTTGCACCTAGTTCCTCAACATCTTCTCCATAAGATTGTGTTTCCTCCTCCTCATGTACCACTTTATCAATTACTAGATGTTGATATTTGGGATTCTCGTGGTAGTCATCTGCTTCTTCTTCCATCTCTTTATTGGCTTCCCTCTCTTTCCTTTCTAATTCCTCTTATATCTACATTTTTTCCTCCATCATGGGTGGTTCAGTCATGGGTGGAGGAACAAGGAGGCTGGCAAGAACCTATGCCAAGGAAGCTTACACTGTAGGATTCATTAGCACTCCAGACAACTCCATTGGTATATTTTGCATGCAAAGTGTGAACCATTTGAATCTATACCTTGCACAAACACAATAAACATGCAAACAATTAGATCAAACACAAGATTAGAAACCAATAATTCCTCAAGAAATCCATTTGAAATTTGCAAAAGATAAGAAATGAAAATGAAGAACACAAATGAAACAATTAAATCCTATCTAATGCAAGCAAACTCTTGATCTCTTGAGGGAGTTGGTGCAAATAGGTGTGTGGAGATTTGCCCTTTCCCAACTCCTTGAATGCAAATGTTGATTGAAGATGATTGATCCACTTGATGAAGACTTTGAATGTATGCTCCAAGCTTAAAATCTGCAAAAAACCTAGCTATGATTCAATGAGATGGATGAGGATTGCTAAGTATTTTAGCATGGTAACTTTGCTTGAGATGTGGATGCTAAAATGAATGGTGAAGCATTGTATTTATAGAATGATAAGTTGAAGAGATGTCCAAATTTGATCAATGTGGGACAAAGATTCAACCAATGATATAATGCCACTTGTCAACATGTGAGAGGATGAAGGTTGAGCAAGTTTTGAGGATTGTGCAAGTTTGAAATTTGAATTTGATGAGATGACATGTTTAGGGGGGATGAAAAATGAGTTAAATGCCAAGTGGGAGACATGTAAGAGACAATGTAAGAGCTTTAAATGCTTTGTTGGATGGACAAGTCCTTTTGGGGGGAGATTTCAAATTTGAGGAATATTCCCACTTAGATGCCTTTTTTGAATGAAAATAGGAATTATTAAATCAAATAAATGATTAATTGTGCAAGTTGCAAAATCTAGAGGATTTAGTGATTAGGATTAAATTAATCAGGATTTGATTAATTTAAGGATATTTAGCTGATTTTGACAATTTGATTTAGATTTTGGATTAATTTAAATCAAAAAAGAGAGGAATATGATAAGAGGCTAATTAAATAAAGATTTTGATTTATTTAATTAAAAGGGATGGTACCGTGACAAATTAAATAAGGTTTTAATTTTATTTAATTTAACAGATAGACTTTAGAGATTTAATCAAATAAATTGATTATTTAATTAAATAGGGATAATTAGATCAGATGAATTGATTTAATTAACAAGGGAAAGTGACTTAATTAGACAAAATAATTTATTTAATTAAGAGATGAATATTGATGAATTTAATCAGGATAGGGAATTTGATTAAACAGCTAGACCGAGGGATGATTTAGGAAGAAACGATGTTAGTAGATCAAAGTTAGATGCGCAATGTCAACTTGTACATTTTGCGTGTCTACATTTTGCCCCTCTTTGAAGCAATGTACTTGTTGCATTGATTCAAAGAATGATCTTGTCATGATCAAAATCAAAAAAATTCTGATTTTTTTGGATGCCCCACTATTGCCCCAGTGAGAAGAATTGCACTGGTATATTGCCCCCTCGAGATGTTGAATGGGAATGCCAATTGCCAATCAAGATCGCGATAAAATGCGAGAGGAGTGGTTGATGTAGATGAATGGACATTCATTAGCTGTGGGTAGCTTCATGTACCAATTGGGATAGAAATGTTAGTAAAGATAGAAGAATGAAAGAATGAGATGATCATGCAAATGGTGATGACTACTTGCCGTGGAGTTGGGATTTTCAAAGGGCGGATTTCCTTATGTTTGATAATACACGCAGTATGATACATCAAGGTATCGAGAACCAGGATGGCATTGTACCTAGTGTGATGGACTTTGACTCGACAAATTAGATAGGAGTATTCTTGTTCACACCTGACATACGGAACCCTGTCTAGAAAATAGTTCAGATATTTCAAATATCTCGGACCAAAACATAGGAAGGCGAGCCTTTCTATGTGGTCAACAAGAAACTTAAAACACCCTTGCTATAGACTAAACAAAAGCACGCATGACCAAGGTTATATTACAAAGATATCCAACAAGCACAGCAGACAAAAGATAATGATCGTTGCCCCATTCCTATCTCTCTAAATCCTTTGTTCAGACATCATCGAGAGGTCCTTGGAATGAGCACAATGAGATAAATCAAACAAGATAAAGTGAGCAGACAAACTAATGTTCTTCGTACCGTTAGCTAAGAGAAATGATGTTTCGAAAGATGGGGGCCAAAACTTATTGCCAAAAGATAATGTCCATTGTCGGAACGGATCCTAGGACATGTTAATGACACGTCGTTTTGTTTACCCAAAATGGTTGGTTTGATAAAAGTGCCCATTGTCGGAACGGATCCTAGGACAAGCTTTTATCAAACAATGATGAAATTGATTTATGATTTATATGCCATTGATAAGAAAAGAGTTGACCAACTTGCATGCTGACAGACCTATACTTGAGATTTTGACAGTTTTAGGTTTTCACGTTTGACTGCTAGACTTGTTTCTGACTGTTTTACCAAAGGTTGAGGATGATGACGATTTATTATGGATGATTGATTATTGCGAGTGTAAGCGAGATGAGGCGGATGGATTTTTTTTCAAATATTTGGATGTTTTTGGAGTTTTGCAATGTTTTGAGGCTGTTTTTGGTATTTTGAGGTTTTACAAATGTTTTGATTTTCGATTTTCCAATGTTTTTGGGATTTTCCGAGATTTTGACCAAGAGACTAACCTAAAGACCTATCCTAGGGGCCTCGGGGGCTTATCGATAGATTAGCCTTGCCTACGTTATACACGCAGAGACCACGACTGACAACTTTGATCGATTTTACGTGATGAAGATATACATGATGAAATGTCAGCCATTGCATTCTCAACTCCTATAAGACCTGACCTAAATGTCTCGGATGATCAAAGATCAACCTGGCTCTGCCGCTCAAGCCTGTAGACGACGAGTCTCGACAAGACATCTAATCTTGTTTTGACCTTTGAAATGACTTTGACCCGCTTTTGATCTTTGATATGTTTTGAATGTTTTGATTTTCCTTCGGGATTTCGATGTTTTGGATTTTTCTGATTTCTTGATCTCGTTTTTGGATTTTTCTCGATTTTGAGGACTTGGGATCAGCGCCACTTAATCCGGATCCGGATGAGAACGCGCTCCCCAAATAAGGCTTATAGACTACTCGACAGCAGACAAACTCCATCTTTAAGTGGGCCGAGTAGCTCTACGAGGAATCATGACACAAATGAAAGACCAAGCGATGGTGCAGATGCGGATGGAAGGGTGAAATGCGACGATATGCGATGAGTGAGTGAATGATGCAAAGCAAGTCACGGAGACCAAGATGGATGGAGAGTGCTTATTTACACAAGGTGCCTGTTTACCAGGTTTTCACCAAGGTACTTGCCCAAAGTGCCAACCGGGCGGTTTTCTACTAGAGGACGATTTTTTTCATCGCTTTGATTTTGATTGATTTTTTTAAGGTCACCAAGACTGCTTGCCGTGTTCTTCGGCAAATCCATTTTTCGACTTTTATGATTTTTTAGAATTTTGGTTCTATACCTTTAAAGATTTAGGCATAATTTTTTTTGAGATGGGAGCTATTCATGGGCTCTTGCAGGGGTTCCCCTTCGGGTGTTGATAACCGATATGCCCCTAACTTGTAGCTGCTATGATGACAAAAGTGGGTCCCACCAATAATTCAAAACCTTGCCATTTGGGTTCAAGACATTCTTCTGATTTTCTTTTAGCACCAATTCTCCAACTTGGAAAGTTCTGCTTCTGATTTTCTTGTTGTAGCTCCTTTTCAGTCTATTCTGATACACTTGCAGATGGTTTAAAGCATCCAAACGTCGCTCATCCAATAGTTCCAGCTCGTTTAGTCTTGAAACTTGATACTCCTCATCCGTGATGAGGTTTTGCAATGATACTCTGAGGGATGGTAACTCGATCTCAATGGGCAAGATGGCCTCTGATCCGTAGACCAAGGAAATGGTGTGGCACCAGTGGGTGTGCGGATGCTGGTTCGGTAAGCCCAAAGGGCGATTGCTTCGCAAATGCTACTACAACTCACAAGGGCTTTCATTGACTATTTTCTTAAGGATTTTGAGGATGGTTTTACCTTGTAGCTTCGCCACATTGCCTTGGGGTAGTATGGGGTGGTACGATGTTGATTTTGAACTTATCACATAGGTCACGGACTTCCTGATTTTTGAATGGTGTCCCATTATCTAAGATAATGGCTTGTGGAATACCATAGCGGCAAATGAGATAGTTCAAGATGAACTTTGAGATTCGGCTTCCTCGCTATGTAGGTCATAGGTATGGCTTCAACCTACGGTGAAGTACCGCTTGGTAGCTATAATGAATTTGTGGCCGTTTGATGGGTGTGATTTTCCCAATGAGATCGAAGTCCCCACCGCGGAAAGGGCCATGGTGATGATTGATGAAGCTCTTGAGTCGAGCATGGATGAGGTCCCTGTTAAGCCGACATATAACTCCGGTATTGGTCTCTTGGATGGCTATTCATAAAAGCGCTCTCATTCATGGTAGGCCAGTAATATCCACTCCTCAGCAATTTCTTAGACAAGGTCATGCCACTCGAATGAGAACCACAGATGCCATTGTGCACCTCAGTTAGGGCAGTCGAAGCCTCCTCAGGGTTAAGACATCTTAGTAAGGTTCCTTCTATGCTTCTACGATAAAGGGTTTCTCCTAAAATGACAAAACGAGATGCTTTCTTGATAAAGGTTCGTCTAAGGCTTGAACGCAAATCGGCTGGAATGATACCTATCCTAAGGTATGTGTAAATGTCTTGGTACCACTGATCATTTGGACCAACGATTTCACCCACAAATTCTGACTCTGGTACCTTGAATGCTGGTACGAGAAGCTGCTCTACCAAGAAGTCATATTTTGGAACATTTGGAGGGATCTCTAAGAGTGATCCAATAGTTGCCATTGCGTCTGCTGCTCTATTGTTGGTTCTTGGTACTTGCTCGAATGTGATGTCAACAAAAGATTCCTTGAGATTTTCCACCAGCCTTTTGTATGGAGTTAGCTTATCATCCTTTGTTTGGTACTCATTGTTCACTTGATTTATGATAAGCTGTGAATCTCCATATACCTTCAATGCCATAATGTTCCACTGTACTGCTATCCTGAGACCTATAGTTAAAGCCTCATATTCTGCAATGTTGTTGGTACAAGGGAATGCTAGTTTGTATGATCTTGGTATACAATCCCCTTGTGGAGAGATGAAGAAGATACCAGCTCCTGAACCATGTTGTGTGTAGGATCCATCAAAGTATAGTTTCCAATGAGTAGTTATGTCAACGTTGAAAATGGATTCATCTGGAAATTCTGAAACAAGTGGGTTCTCTGCATAGATAGGTGCATCTGCCAGTTGGTCTGCAATGACCTGTCCCTTGATTGCCTTGCGCTCCACATACTCAATGTCATATTCTGATAATATCATTACCCACTTAGCCAGTCTTCCCGTAAGCATTGCCTTTGAAAGAAGATACTTTAAGGGATCAATTTTAGCTATGAGTTTGATCTTGTGTGCCAACATGTAGTGTCTGAATTTTTGGGATGCAAACACCACTGCTAGGCAAGCTTTTTCAATGAATGTATAGTTTAACTCATGGCCCACCATTGTACGACTGATGTAGTAGATGGCTCTTTCTATTCCATTTTCATCATGTTGTGCTAGGAGAGCACCAAGGGCTGCTGCAGTTGCTGAGATATAAAGGATCAATGGTTTGTTATGAATTGGAGGCCTTAGTACTGGAGGTGTTAACAGATATTCCTTGATTTTGTTGAAGGCTTGTTCACATTTGTCATCCCATTTGTACGTTACCCCCTTGTGGAGTAAGTGAGAGTAAGGGATTTGTTTGTCTGCTAATTGTGCTATGAACCTGTGAATTGACTGAAGCCTGCCTTGGAGACCTCTCAGTTGTTTCAATGTCCTAGGAGCTTCCATTTCAAGTATTGCTTTCACCTTTGCCGGATCAATCTCAATGCCTCTCATTGACACTATGTAACCCAACAACTTTCCTGATTGTACACCAAAGACACACTTCTTGGGATTCAAACTAACCTTGTATTCTTCTAGTCTGTCAAAGATAGCACTCAAGACCGATATATGATCCTCCTTCTTTTTGGATTTTCCCAGGATGTCATCAACATAGTCCTCAACTGTTTTGTGGATCATGTCACGGAATATTAGTGTCATGGCCCTTTGGTATGTAGTCTGCCAGTTTTTAAGACTTAATGGCACATTGCCTCCTGTACAGCGTTCCCCTTATGGCAAGTGAGTTGCCTTGTGTTGATCTTCTTTTGCTATCATAATCTGTTGTATCCCAGCGCACCACCTGCTAAGTATAGCATCTCATGCCCCATTGGCTATGTCTACTATCATGTCGAGCGTTAGGCAACGGAAAATCATCCTTTGGCAAGCCTTGTTCGTCCCTAAAGTCCGACAGATTCTTATGGTTCGCTTAAAGTTTCGGATAAAAAATAAGTTCACGCTCCATTCCGATAATCACCGGCCGCCTGAATCCAACATCTAATAGCTTTTGAGCTCCATTTTGACTAACAAAGCACTTGAGGATGCATTTTGGCGGGGCTTCTGCCTCGCCAAGCTAGCTTTTAGGATAGATCGCTATGATGAACTCACTACCTCTCGATCCAACTCCCGCACGCGATAGGTCCAATTAAAAATTTATCTTCCTTTCCTTCAAGAAGGTAGCCAACTCCTCTTGTTCTTTGCATAATAATGACTCAGCGTAGAATGTAATATGAGGAGTTTCTTGTGTTCCCAGATTGATGGGGTTGCACTTTTCTGCTAGCATAGCTGACTTTTCTTGGTGTATAGCTATAAGAGGAAGATTGAATCCCCCATCCTCAGGCGCCTCAGAGAGGTTTTCACCATTGGATGCGTCCTTTCTTTTTACTTTTTCAGAGTCGGAGAGTGCCACAAGGTGGTTTTCACTCAAGGACTTGGAGATTATTCTCAATTTTTTATTTTTGCGACTGAGGGATTCAATCGTTTCTTCATAGTATGCATGTGTATCCAGCTCTATGATAAAACCTGCCTTATGATCCCCACATGGAATGTCATCCCTAAGTCCCATGAATTCCGAGAGCGCCTTATCGTTTTCAAACATGTCAAGAATTGGTGGTCCTCGTTGGTCGTAATCAATCAGTTGGGGATAGACTAATCGGATTTCATTGCTTTGGTTTTCAGACTCATAAGACAAGGTGCTAATCATAAGGACATTAGTATCCTCAAACAACAAAGGTAATCCTATTTCTGGTGACTCAGTTAAATCAGTGGGCATTTCTAAAGTCATGGAGGATTTTGGAGTAGCTACAGATTCCTGAGGAGGCGTTCGGTTCCGTCTATCCTGGGCACCTCGACCAAGTACAGTTACCTTAGGAGTAGGATGACCAATGCCAAGATTTTTTATTTGATTCTCAGGTATAATGGGTATTACACGCCCGTTATTATCTTGGCCTAACCCTTGGTTCCGGTTATAGCCCATCAAGAGCATCAGCTTCATACCTTTGTTTCGTTCATCCATAGGCAATTCAACTGCCGGTATATCATCTCGATAAAGGAGATGAGATAGGTCCCCCTCTAATGTTTCCTGACCAAGATCTCCTGCACTTGTGAAGGTAGGGTTTCGTTCATAGGAGCCTTGAGATGTTGAAGCTTCTTGTGATTGTGGTCGTCCTCTTGATCTAGGAGGTTGTGGTAGCTCTCCTACTACAAAAGCATTCTTAGGCATTGAATAGTTTCCACAACCATCATCTTGTATTATGACTTTGATATCAGAAAAGGCGAGGATGGCAGGGGTGGAGGGTGTCTCTGTCATAGAAGTGAGAGTGGCAGGATCCACGTAAGGTGTTGATGGGCCTTCATCGTTCTTGGCTACTTGCGGGATCTTGTAGTATTTTGCCTCTAGATTTTTGCAGTAGGCAAATGGCTCAGGATCTCCATGGATAGTAACCTCTTGACCTTCATGTGTGAATTTCACACATTGATGAAAGGTTGAAGCTACAGCTTGCATTGCGCCCTAGGAGAATGTTGTATGGTAAATCGAGGTCCAAGACCTGACAGTTGGTTTGCATGATGGCGGGTCCAACCTGGACAGGAAGCTGAATGGTGCCTTGGGATACCCTTTCCTGGTCATCGTATGCTCTTATTGTGATGCCTTTTCCTTTGTCAATTGAATCCTCTGAAATGTTCAAATTCTTTAGAAGCTTTAGGGAACAAATATTTAAGCCTGCACCTCCATCTACCAAGACTCTCTTGACTTTCTTTTTATTTACGTACACCTCCAGATGAAGCGCACGGTTGTGAGATGGTTGTGTGGGGAAATCTTGTTCAGAAAATGTAAGAATGTTAGGTGTGGTGATACTTGCGACCATAGCTTGGAATTGTTCTGTATCTAGATCTGTGGGGACAGTAAATGACGCCAAAGCTTCTTCTAGAATCTTTTTGTGTGCAGATGAGATTTTGAGTAACTCCATGATGGAGATATGTGCAGGGGTTCTTTTCAATTGATCCAAGACATTATAGCCACTAGGGTTAGACCTTGGATTGGATGTGGAATTTCTGCTTGGTTGGGATGGTGCTGCAATCGTAACCTTTCCACCTCTTGTGGTGACTCCACAATCGGCTTGGGCCCCTTTGATGGTGATGACTCCACAAAACTCGTCTAAACAAGCAACAACACCCTCGTATGTGTGGTTGACATTTTTATAAGCCCCTTTTCCTTTGTCTTGATCTTTGTTTCCTTTGTTGCCATGATTCGGCATCGGATTCGTGTAAATCTTGAGATCTTTGCTTCCTGATGGTGCTTCCACATCTATGATTTTGTCATCTATGAGGTCTTGAATTAGATTTTTGAGCCTCATGCAGTTGTTTTTCGTGTGTCCCTTGAGTTTGTGGAAGTCGCAAAGATAATTCTCATTATACCATGATGGCTTGACCGATGGTTCTTGATAATTATTATGTGTAGGGACCGTTATCAATTTTTCATCTACCAATCTTTTCATGATTGCTTCAGCAGGTTCCCCAAGGAGTGTGTATTTTCGTTTGGGGTAGAACTTGTTTCGCTGTGGTCCTCCCTGATTATCAATGTTGTTTGTGTTTTGGTTATGGGATGGTTGGACCATAGTATTGACTTGTCGATTGCTTTGATTGGTATTTTGGTGTTGTTGTTGTTGGGATGGTGGATTGTTCTTCCATGGGGCACTAATGACAACCTTGGCGTCAACGACACCATCATTGGTTACATTACGATTCTTTGCCCATGTTCGTGGTTTGTCATGATAATTGGATGATGAGCGGCCTTCTTGATATGATGAAGTTTCTCCCTGTGTGGCAAGGGCTCGTTCGATATTGAGCGCGCTAGGGATCAATTGGTCGTAAGTGGTGATGTTTTGCACTTTGAGGTGGAAGGCCAAGGGTCCATCAAGATTCGCAATGATAGTTCCCACTTGTTGCTCTTCAGGCATAGACCACTTGCTTTGATTAGCTTTGGATCGCCATCGTTGTAAGAAAGCACCAAATGATTCATTTTTCCCTTGTTTGAGAGATGATAATTCCTGTAAGCTAACCTCCATGGGAGTGTTGAAGGAATAATTATGTATGAAGGCATCTATGATTTCCTGGAATTTTTTGATTCCAGAAAGTCGAGAAAACCAATCAATAGTGTTTCCAGCCAAGCTTCTTGGGAATAATCTCATCAAGTACGTTTCATCGTAAGCCACCTCCATGCAATGTACTTGGAATTCCCTGATGTGATCTTCAGGGTTACCCGTTCCACGATATTTGTCAAATTTAGGGATCTCAAACCCTTTTGGGAACGGTTTCATTTCTACACTCCTATCAAATGGATAAGGGCATAGGTTTTTTTGTGGTTTTGGTGTCCTTCCTGATTGAAGGTCAAGCACTTGTTGTGACAGAAATTTTATTTGTGCGGTGACATCCAATTGTGGATCAGGAGGAGGAATGAAGGTGTTCTGGGGGGGTGGAGTGGGTGTTTGAATGGGTGGAATGTTTGCTTGTTGTGCCATGTATTCTTTCAACAACGCTTGTTGTTGATCTTGCTGTTGTTGCGCTAATAGAGCTTGTTGTTGTGCTTGATGTTGTTGGTCCAACAATGCTTGTTGTTGGTCAGCTAGGGCTTGTTGGGCTGCTTCTTGTTGCTCTTGGTATTGCTCTAACGCTTTCTGATATGCGCGTTGTTGGGCTGCTTGTTGTTGTGCAAAGTACTGCGCTTGTGCTTGCACTCGTGCTTGGGCATCTTGGGCATCTTTTGCAGCTTGAGCAGCTTGTGCAGCTTGTGCGACTTGAGCAGCTTGTGCCGCTTGTGCAGCTTGTGCAGCTTGAGCAGCTTGTGCGGCTTGTGCAACTTGTGCAACTTGAGTAGCTCGTTGTTGTTGTTGCAACAAAGCTTGGGCTTGTGCCGCTTGTTGTGCTTGTTGTTGTTGCAGCGATGTTTGAGCTTGATTTTGCCGTGAAGCTTGAGAAGCGTGCGTGGATATAGGTGCTTGCTGAATTGTTTGATATTGTTGGAGCAATTGTTGGTATGATTTGAATGCAGCATTGTAATGGCTTACTTGACTTGGTCGCAATGGTGGTGGTGGTGGGATCAGAATTGTGTTGGATGGAGTGGTGGGAGTTTGAGATGCGCTTAGAGCGATGGTGGTGGTGGGAGGTTGCGATGTAAGGGGTGTGATGGGGGTAGTGGAAGTTTGAGGTATGGTGGATGTAGTGGTTGGAGTGAATGTGGTGATAGGTGCATTTGGGATGGGTGAAGTGATAGGAATGGTGGGACTAGGTGAAGTGGTAGGAATGGTAGAGATGAGCGAAATAGTGGGTATTTGAGAGACCGTATTTTGATTAGCTATCATGTGTTGGTTTGATGTGGATGGTGTGTTTGAAAGATGTGATGTACCCCCTTGGTTGGATGAATTGAATTGGATGGGGCGATTTATGTTAGGGAAAGGTGGAAGTTTAGGTAAAGGGGGGATCCCTAAACCAAAATATGGTGTTGACGTGGTGGGAGGTGTGAATGATTTGAAAGGTGGAAAATTTTCTTGTGCAAATGAAGAGACAAATCCGTAGGGTCTCTCTATTTCGGATGAGCTTGCTTGTACCAAAGGTCTAGACACTTGCGTGTCAAGGGAAAATGATGGGGTGGTATGGTAAGGAACCTCAGATGTATCGATAAATCCAAGTGGGTTGTAAAGTGGGTTTTGATGCGTGTTGAAGAGGGTATCATCCTCATTGATAGTAGGTTCTATGGTGGCAATGGAAGTGGTTGATTGTGGAAGGGTGTTTTGGTCATTTGGTACAAGAAGCTCATCCTCAATAGTGTTGAGAATTGATGGATTTATTTTAGCCATTGCGCGAAGAAACTTTTGTAGTTTTGGTTGTTTGAGCATCTCAAGAACTTCTTCCTCACTTAGTTCTATTGGTGTGATGTCTTCCACCAAGACCTCTTTTTGTGGATCGTGTGTAGTGATAGTGAGGTTTGGAAGTGGTGTGTTTTGGATTTCTGGAATGTTTTGGCTTAGATCACTTGTGGTTGATGTTTCTTGATTTAACTCCATGTTCCTCTTGTGTTGTGATCTTGTTTGAACCATAAAAGAGCAAACTTAGGATGCGTAAAAGATCAACGATGTGAAGATGAAAGGTGTATGATATATGAGTGAGAATGGAAGTTTTTGAATTTGTATTGAAAATCTTGATGTGATGCTAGGTACTTTGGGTTTGCTTTTGATTGATGTTTGTTTGATGTTTAGACTTTGAATTCTATCTTTTGAATGTTGATGTTTGAGCAAGAGATATCCCCAAGATGTTTGAATGATGATCTAAAAAAGATAACTAATGCTCATAAAGGATAATTTGATTTAGGAGTGAGAATAGGATGTGTCTACTCACAAGCTAACCAAAAGATAATCCAAATTAGTGATGGGAGAAGGATGCATCTATCCACGATTAATTTGAACAAAGTGATAATTCAACTAAGCATGTGCAAAAGGATTCATTCACACACACTTGAGTTGAACAAGTTTGATGTTTGATGTTTGAAGAATTCAAAGTCTCATGTTTGAAAGGTTTTGATGTCTACCAAAGGAGCCTAGCATAGTTGTTTCAAGATTTTCTCAAAATGTTGGTGAGATGTTTATGGTTGTTGATGTTTTTGATGGATGAATGTTTGTTTTGATCTTAGAATGACCCTAGTTTAGACTTTTGTTTAACAAGACCAAGGTATTGAAGAACATGTTATGCCCTAAGCAAGGTATCCAATCCCTTGAAACAATCTTGGATTTGTGTGTAGTAAAATGAGTATAAAGTGGGGTTGTCTCTTGAAGCATGTCGATAGAAATTAGCCAACAACTTTTCTCTAAAATCATATAACCTTTTGAGTTTTTGTTGATGGTGCTTTGGGCTAAGTTTCCTTTTCTTGGGTTTTTGTATCTTGATCTTGTGAGAAATCATTGAAAATAAGGTGGGGTCATAATTGCCATTCGCTTTAATGACTTTTACCAAACATACTTCTTGGATTATGTTTCAAAACTAGTGATGTCTCATGTCAAAATTCCTTTTCTTCTGCTGGGAGTTCCAAGAATTGAGTAAAGGATTTTAGGTTAACCCTCAGAAGTTAGAGAAAAAACATCTATAAAATTCATGATGAGAAACCTTCATGACATAATCCCAAGGGAAGGCAACAACACTTAAATTTGTCAAAAGGTATTTGTTCTAGCAAAAGGGGTTTGAAATTTGCATGATCATGTTTAAGTGTTTGTTTTTCCAATGTTTACGAACAAGCATGTGTTTTTGTAACCCAAAAGCATGTACAATCCTATGGATGTGTAAGACAATGTTTGTTGAGTCCCCACTTGGACAAGTCCAGCTACGCCTACTTTTAGTAGATGGTTAGATGCTTGACCCCACTGGCTCCCCTCCACGACACTCACTTATACGGGGCAGCCAAGCACCAACACCCATGAAACTCCCATGGCATGCTTTCCATCTCTACTAAAAGCCAGACTGGGGCGCTTCTTAACGTGACTGCCTTGCAACCAACAACACATTAAGGATTTTGGAAAATTCTAGCACATGGGTTCTTGGTAAGACTTTCTCGTTTCAGAGGAGTTGACCTAACGTGGTAAGAGAGTCCCCTCGATCCATTTGTCTGAGTCAACCGCTATTGCTGTCTAACATCCACATTTATATCCCTATTTCTGGAAATACTCTGGTTTTGCAGTGTTACCGATCGAGTCGCCCTTGGGTGATTACTTTTCCTGTTGGGCTGCCCTCTAAGATAAACAAAAAGTTTAACGAAGAACAAGACCAGACCATCAACTCTGTAACAGAGAGAGAATGGACGAATTAAAGTCCCACTCACACACCCATTACGAAGTTTGTTCAACTTTGCCCAAATCAAGTGCGTGAGGTGATTGTTTTATCTCAACTCCAAAGTCATGGAAAAGACCTTTTGATTCTCAAGATCGCTATAAAGTGCGAGAGAAGCGCATACGTCCTTTTCCAATGGCTTTAGTCTAAGTAAGCCTTCACAAACAAACAAACTACACTTGTTCTTTTTAAACCCTCAAAGCAATGATGATTTCATTTTAAAGCACCAAATGAAGTGTGAGAAATTGCCTTGTTCAATTGTTAATCCAATAAACCAAATCTAGTAAGTTGTGATCCTAAAGTTCATTTTAGCCTTTGCAAGAAATGAAAAATGTTCCTTTTAAGCCCAATTGAAAACTAGTGTCCTAAGAAGGAGAAGGATGACAAATTCTTTGAAGAAGTGTTAAACAAACACTTAAGTGTTAAAAAACACTTTGATTAGATAAAATATCATCTCCATGCTCCTCTTTCTTTTGATTTCAATTTCCAACCTACAAAAGTGATCAAAATATTAGATGAGATCAAAAGAAACAAAAGGATATAGGGGTTAGATAAACCATTTACCAAAACACCCTAAAACTTAGCCAAGTTATCATGTGTTTACTTTAAATGTAAATTTGAAAATTTTAACTAATTTAAAGTTAAAAAACACCTACACCATTGGATAGCTTGTGAAATTCTACCCTATTTTAAAAAAAAAAGCATCAAAAAAGACCTACGTATGACCAAGATATGGTCATTTTAAAATTGACTCTAAAAACACTAAAATAGTGATCATATGCGGGTTAATGAATAGTGCTGTCAAAAAACAGCGAAATTTTATAAAAAAACGTGTTGGATTTGAGGTGTATGCCCTCCTTCTAGCGCCAATATGTGAACCATTTGAATCTATACCTTGCACAAACACAATAAACATGCAAACAATTAGATCAAACACAAGATTAGAAACCAATGATTCCTCAAGAAATCCATTTGAAATTTGTAAAAGATGAGAAATGAAAATGAAGAACACAAATAAAACAATTAAATCCTATCTAATGCAAGCAAACTCTTGATCTCTTGAGGGAGTTGGTGCAAATAGGTGTGTGGAGATTTGCCCTTTCCCAACTCCTTGAATGCAAATGTTGATTGAAGATGATTGATCCACTTGATGAAGACTTTGAATGTATGCTCCAAGCTAAAATCTGCAAAAAATCTAGCTATGATTCAATGAGATGGATGAGAATTGCTAAGTATTTTAGCATAGTAACTTTGCTTGAAATGTGGATGATCAAATGCATGGTGAAGCATTCTATTTATAGAATGTTGAAATGGAAACAAAGCCAAAATGGAGCAATGTGGGACAAAGATTCAACCAATGATATAATGCCACTTGTCAACATGTGAGTGGGTGAGGAATGAGCAAGTTTTGACAAATGTGCCAATAAATGCATTTTTGAATTTGAATTTTGAGAAAAGACATGTAAGAGGGGGAAAGAAAATTGCATTGAATGCCACTTGGCTCAAGGCAAGGACATGTAAGAAGAAGTAAATGCCTTGTTGGAAGGACTTGTAAGAGAGAGAATAATGACATGTTGGAAGGACATGTCATTCAAATTTTGAATTTGAAATAGAAGAATATTCCTCCAAAGTGGATGCTTGTTGAGGGAAAATGAAGATTTAATAACTAAATAAATTGATTTATTTGTAAGGGAAATATCTGAGGAATGCAAGTGGTGATTAGGTTTAATCATGGTTAGATTTTAACAATGATGATTATGTTATCATATCAGATGATTAGGTGAGTTTTCACTTTATTTTGACTTAGATTTTTGGATTAATTTAAATCAAACAAGAGAGAATGATTTAATTGAGTTTAATAAATAAACATGTTTTGATTATTTAATTAAAGAGATTGAAGTAAGATTAAATTAAAGAAGATTTTAATTTATTCAATTTAATAGATAGACTTTAGAGATTTAATTAATTAAATAAAATTAATTATTTAATTAAAAGAGATGGAGAATGATTTAAGAGACTTAATTAAACACATGATTTGTTTAATTAAGAGAAAAAAACAAATGAATTTAATCAAATAAAGATATTTAATTAAATGGTTAGGTCGGGGAATGATTTAGGATGAAATGATGTTGGTAGTCAGATTTAAATATGCAATGCTAACTTGTACATTTTGCGTGTCTACAGTAATAACAGGTCTACAGTTGTTTATTCATTTGTGGCTTCCATTTAGTGGTCATGGTTGCAACGTAGACAAATAGTTAATGTTGTGTAGCTTATGTTATTTTCCATAAGGCATTGTCAAGTGTTCTTGTCTAGCTTTGGCTATATTGTTTCATTTTTTATTGCGTAATCTTGGGAAAAGTATTTGAATCCTCCCTTGAATAGCTTCATAAAGGTTTTGAGCACATTATATGTGGCAACCAATGTTTCCTATTATGTTTAATATAAATCCTATTCTTGTAAGAATTCCTTTTTGAGAATGAAACAAATAACAACTTTGTTCCCAAATAAATAACTATCTTCTCGAAACAATAAATATGAATTTTTTCTCCCTTTCTAAATAATGTTTTGTCTAATATATATTTCTTATTAAAATGAGTTCCACTCATGGTTCATATGGTACTTAATTAGCATAACAAGGTGTTGAGAGTCAAAGATTTAGCCATTGAATCTCAGAATAAACACCTTAAGGGTCAATAAAAAACACACACATATAACCAGATATATGTGTGTGTGTGTGTGTGTGTGTATGTGTACACAGGTATATATCTATTTATATATAGATTGCTATAGCTAAATAGATGTGTATACCATATTTTTCCCTCACTACACAACTGCTCCCCTTCAAATTTATGAAGAGAGAAAACATCCAGACTAATTTTTCCCTCAATTGACTCATCGAGAAGGCTACAAATTCAAATCTTTTGTTTCCTATAATATATTGCCTAGTTCAAAGCAAGGCATTATTATAGCCAAGAAAAGGTTTGAATTTGTAGCCTTCTCAGCTAGTCAATTGAGGGAAAATGCAATGTGGATGTTTGATCTCTTGAACGCTAGATGACATTAACATTAATTGTTGTATGGTTTGTGTGTGCTAGTGATGGTTGTAATAACAGTTGTCGTTTATTCATTTGTGGCTTATGTTTTGTGGTTATGGTTGCAACATAACCATATGAATATTTTGTTTTCCTTTCTAAATATATTTTTGTTTAATATACAATTCTTATTGAAATGAATTCCATTCATGGTTCATATGATCCTTAATTAGCATAAAAAGGTGTTGAGCTCATCAAAGATTTAGTCATGGAATTTTAGAATAAAGACCTTAAGGTTCAATGAAGATGATATTAGTAGTTTTACTTATAATAATATGTTCATAATTCAAATATTGCAAAATAGAATGAATCAAAGGTACATACCTATTTCTCTTGTTGGTTGATATGTTACATTTCACTTTTACAGACCTTGCATTTAATACTTGTTGAAGTAATAAAACAGTTTATGCTATTTTACATAGGGCATTGTTGATTGTTCTTTTGTGGCCTTGAATAAATTATTTGATTTATGGTTTCTATGTGGTGGTGATGGTTGCAAAGTGATAAATCATTTCATGTTCTTCTTGATAAGGGATTCTTAGCTATTTTTGTGTGTGTTTAAGGATGGTTCTTATTTGTCTAGGCCTTAATAAGGATTTTTTAGAATGCCAGTTTGTATATTAAGTGTGAGATGAAACATTGGTCTCGCTATTGATTACAGTGGTAGACCAAAAATGCATTTCCCACCACCATAATCAATGGTGATATCGATGTTTTTTATTACACTTAAGATAGAGGTTGTTGTGCATATAGATGTTGTCTACATCTCATTTCACACAAATACATAAAAACACAATCCATCATGCATTGGATGCATATCTAGGAATTTGTTGTTTGGAAATATACACAATAAAAAAGTACATGTAGAAATGTATGTACATGGCATTAGATGTAGACAATATACACTCTTCCCGCTTGCTTCAAATACACCTCTTCCTACAAAGCTTTCCTTCAAAAATGGGAAAAAAATCATCACAGGTGACACTTTTCTTAAATGCTTTTGCAACCATCACCCCATGCAAAAAGCACAAAATAACCTCTAACCACCTATACAAAAGTGGCTATTATACAGATATATCCATAGGTGGTCTTTAAACAAATGAATGTTGTCTACATCTAATGTCATAAACACACGAACCTGCAGATAGGAAATATAAAATAAAACATAACAAAATAAGGCCTACTCTCAACCCTATCATATTGAGTCATTGAGCCTGATGGGCTCTTACCAAACCCCCGAGCAAGAACATACATTGTTCACCACTCTAATCAATGGTGAAATCAATCGTCCTTATTACACTTACTATACAGTCTATCATTCTAACAACTCCTTTTTTAAGGTTGAAAGAAATAATAACTAAAAAGGTGTATTTAATGCATGGAATACATATAAATGTAGTTGTAAAACAAAAGCTACAATGATATATATATATATATATCAAGTTAGATGCACATAAATATACATTGTTGATTGTACTCTACAAAAGACACATGTGAAACACACAAAAAAACCCACAAAAAACATGCGAATTCACAGTAACAAACCAACACAAAAAAAAAAAAAACAATATTTCCTCCCTGCACCCATCGTGACTACATGAAAACCATAAATGAAACAATATAGACTAAGCTATAGAACAACAATCAACAATGCCCTTTGGAAAATAACATAATTTTTTTTTAAAGACTCGAGTAATAGTTTTTTCAATATGCACCTCTTCCCGCTTGCTTTATCTCTACTCACTTATCTCTCCACTGCCTACAAAAAATGGGCAAAGAATTATCACAGTCGACACTTTTGTACTACTTTTGCAACCATCACTCCATGCAAAAAACACAAAATAACCTCCAACCACCTTTGTAGAAATTGTACAACTGATGATCACACTTGCACCTTCATAGAAGCTTGCCCTTCTCACTCACAACTATCTTGAACAAGGTAAACCCAAAGAACGACACCCAACAATGCCTTATCAAAAATTGTGCATACATTTGCTATGTTTTCTGAGGATTTTAAAGGCAGGTGTTACTTACAACCATCACCACTACATGGAAACAATACAACAATTAATGTTGATGCCATTTCATTGGCCTTCTCTATCGGTACACCAAATACTTTTTATTTAAAAATAAAAAAACAATCCATCACTGGTTTTGCATGGGCTTGTTACTATGATTTTTTGTGCTCTACAGATTTTTCCATCTACTGTAGTGTTTCATTTTTATTTTCTTGTGTGCACATATGTATATATGTAAAATTAGACATAGACAACATTCATATATACTCGGGTTTATAGTAAGTATAATAAGAAACATTTTTCTATGTACAATGTGTTGAAAAGCTCTTAGAAGCTATTCAAGGAAGAAGTTCCATAGAGATGGTTGCATCAATGTTTGATATAACACTCAAAATATAGTTTATTATTCCAAAAATGTTACAGTATGTATCAATGTTGTTTGCAACTGCTATGACATACATCCAAATGTGCACATGACATTGTTCATCAGTGTTTCCCTTGCAACCATTCGCACCACACGCAAACCAACAATGCCCTATGGAAATTAACATAAACTGTATATCATTACATTCCCTTATATACTTTTTGTGTCTATATATATTTTCACAATAGATTCCTATAAATGCAGCAAGGGCATGCAATTCCTACATATGTTCTTGTAAAACAAGATGCGTGCAGATATTTGCAAAAAAAAATTATTGCTTTTGCAATGATTGCACCATGCAAAAAACACAAAATAGGCTCCAACCATCTTCACAAAAATTCCACAGTAGCTAATTGCACTTGGATGTTCATAGAAGCTTTCCCTCCTCACTTGCACCTCTGATAGAAGGTAAAGCCATAGAACCAGACCCAACAATGCCTTGTTGAAGATTGCACAGAAATTTGCTATATTTTCTAAGTATTTTAATGGCAGGTGTTACAGCTATTTCCACTACACGAAAACCATACAATAATCAAAATCTGATAGTGACAAACCCATTCAAAACCTTTGCCACAAAATGCGAACCATAAATGAAACTGTATTGGTTTCAATAGTGACCAATGATGAGCCAAAAATGTGCTCATAGTTTGGATATCATGATGAACTTTTAATACCTTTACTTTTGTTATTCATGGTTGTTTAAACTCTTTTGAAACCTTTTATTGGGATATCCTGTAGCAATACACTTTTATGTTCTTGCAGCCTATTGTGTTGTCTTATCCATATTTATTACCCCATTTGACTCCCTAAATGACTGGTATATCACATATAGTTTTTGAATGATAAAATAGATTTAAATATGTGATTAATGAACGAATATTGTGTATGTACCATGTGCCTTTTCTTTCACATCCGTTACCTTGTGTTTCACAGGTTTTTGAAGAAAGTATGATCGAGTCAAGCACAGCTGATCTCGGCCTTGCAATAAAGTCTATTTCTTGCACGACTTCAAGGAAGCTCTGGCGAAGACTCTTTGACCGAAACCGTTGGGAAGGATTTTTAATGACAGTCAATCTGGAAAGAGTGGAGCACTAGATTCTCTTTGGATCGGGTTGAACTGATAAATTCATTTATGAAGTCTGTTTCTTGATTTTGGGATACATTTTACTTCCACGTCTTTCTTTGATATGGTTAGTTAGTTGTTCTCCTGACTTTAAATAAGTGCTCCTCCTGCGCGAGTGAGCAGAGATGATGGTTAGAAGTAAGATAGATGCATAGTGATAGGGAAATAGAAGATATCATGTAAGAGTCAGTATGATAATAATAAAAAGCAGAATCTATATGACAAGAGACAGAGTTTGTTGTTAGTTTTCATATCCACAAAGCAATGTATACCATTCTGAGTTTATGAATAAAGTTTGATGAAGTTCTGAGTTCAACACTTGTGTAATTAGTAGATGCTTGCTAAGGGGGCCCACTTAGTAAGTATCTGTAGCTAGTTAGTTAGCTGTTCTTTTTCTGTTGATCATCAGTTAGATTTCATCTTTGAAGTTTTCTTACAAACTCAGTCTTATATTGTTCCTGCAACATTGGGAATCCATCCCTGTGCTTGTTCCTGCAGCATAAGGCCAGTTCATAGTTTGAGTCTCAGTCATAGCTGTTATGATTTTTGTTTTGGTTAAATCATGGTTGAGTTAAAAGAACTTTGCATTACCTTTCTGTAGCATAGATAGAATTCTTTCCAAGTATTTATTTTTGTTAAGTTGTGATCAAAACTAGTTCTTAGTGCATATATTGTGTTGCTCCATTCAAAGTATACGTTCCATGGTTTGACAAGTAAATGAATGACCATAAAGAGATATTAGTCACCTGCTGGAATGTCCAATTCCTAGGATAGGTTTTACTATGATTTTCATATCATTTTGTGGGCGTGACCATTTTTGGCGCCATTGCCAGGGATGGTGTCAAGCTAAGAACTTGGTAGAAGTCATTTTTAGCATTAGTTTAGTTTGTTAATAATTTTTTTTCAAAATCCTTCAAATCACCATTCATTCTATTGCATGCATAGAAGAAGAGACGCGCTGGGAAGGTTTCTCCCTGAAAACCTAGTTGTTGAACTGCCATTTGACCCAGCCGATGAAGAACCTGAGGAAAATCCATTCACTTTGATATTCTAGCAAGAATATATGGCAAGTAATCTACCTTTTCCACCTCCTGCTTTTGAGTTTCCCATTGTTCTTCAACAAAATACTAATAACCTTAAAAATATTCCTTCTTCATTACTTCCCAAGTTCTATGGCCTAGTTACGGAGGATCCTGAAACTTTCTTGTTTGAGCTTGATATCCTCTGTCGCAGCTATGATTACACTTCTAATGCACACAAGTTGAAATTGTTTCCTTCCACTTTGAAGGAAGGAGCCCTTAGATGGTTCATGAGTTTGGGAAGAGGTGTTGTTGATAGTTGGGAAACCATGCAAACAAAATTTCTTGAGAAATACAAGGAATATTGTAAGAGTGGAAGTAAGGGAGACGATATATTCAAAATTTAACAAAAGGAGGATGAAAGCTTGGAAGACTACATCTCAAGATTCTTGTTTTCTCTGAAAAATAACTCAAACCATACTCTCAATGAAGACTCTCAGAAACTACTTTTTCTAAAAAGAATCAGTGATGCCTGTATCGACGCCCTGGACCTGATGGGATGAGGTGATATAACCCAACTGCCTTGGGATGATATTAAGAAAATATGTCTTAATTACTCCCAAACAAATGTGAAGAAAGGTAGAGGTCATCAAGCTTCAGTGGGCAAGTCTTCTTCCAGTGGAGTTTCCTGGATGGAGATCACAAATTTGCTATTTGATTTCAAGCAGGATATCATTAACAATATGGTTACACAACTAGACACTATGCAAGCTCAGAAGAAACATGTTGAAGTTGAATCAATCTTGGCTAAGTTCTGTCTGCATTGTAGACAAAAGAAACGTGACTGCAGATGCAAGATGGTGGCCAACATGGAGGATAAGCAGTTGCCTACTGATTTTAAGATGATAGAAGGTGATGATGATCAAGTCTTCTTTGTTGCACAAAGGAGGCCATGGGCCCCGAGACAAGGTATGTCTCAGGACCGTTTGCAAAATTTTGGTTCATATAATAGTCAATGGAAAAATCAGTACCCTCTAAACTATGGGCCATACTCCCAACCTTAGTGGAATAACCCTTGGCCAAATTCCTAGCAAAACTGTTGGCAAGCCTCACAAGGGAACTAGAAACCACCCCAACAAAATCCGTGGCAGCCTCCACAAGGGAATTGGTAGCAACCTAACTAATGGAGAGAAGGCTAGCAATGGTCAAATCCAACTGCAGGTTTCCTGCAGCAACCCTAGCAGCAATCCATTATGCCACCTCCTGTAGCTAATCAAGGTCAGAATCCAAAATCAACCCAACTACCGGCTTAGGCAACACCTAATTCAAATAACTAGCAACTACAGCGGCAACAAGTTTATTTTGCTGATCCTAATCATTAGCCTACCTATGCTCTTAACCTGAATAATATTAATTTATGTTCAGGAATAGTGCTACCCACACCATCTCCTCCCATAATCTCAGAATTACCATCTAAGGAGACTGACCAAGAAGAAGAAGATATCAATGACCAAGCCCAACCAAATCAGCCAATTCAGATCCCATCATTACCTAAGTCATCTAATAAAGTGCCCCCTCCTTTCCCACAAAGATTGGAAGGTGAAAATGTGAAGAAACAAGAGGAACCCACCTTTGATATCCTTGATCAGCTAAAGCATATATGTGTGAAAATTCCCATGTTCCAAGCAATCAAAGAAGTACCTATCTATGGCAAGGCCATCAAGGAGGCATGTTTGAAGAAACCGGGGAGGAAAAAGAAAGACTCTCAAACTGTCCATGTAATAAGCCAACTCTCTAGCTTAATGCCTGGGAAGCTTCACATCCCAAAATATTTAGATCCAGGCAGTCCTGTTGTGGAGATAAATGCTAATGGGTTGCAATTTAAGAATGCTTTAGTAGATCTTGGTGTAACTATCAATGTCATGACAAAGGACCTAGTTGTAAAACTTAATATTTCAGAAATAAGGACTACACCAACAATATTACAGCTTGCAGATAGCTCAACTGTCAAACCTGATGGGGTAGTCGAAGACCTGGTAGTCACCTTGGATTCTTGGGAATACCCTGCTGATTTCATGGTCTTATATCCAAAGGCATCATTGGGGGGATACCCTGTCATACTAGGAAGGACTTGGTTGGCTACTACTAATGCTTGCATTGGTTGTAGGTCGGGTGACATGACAATATCTGATGGATATAGCACAAAGAAACTTACCCTCTATTCTCCAGCACTACCCCAACTTGAGTCTGAAGATGTTGCTTGGCCAGATTTGGGAGAAGAGGAAGAAGTGAACTTTGTGGCCAATTTAATGATGATTACCAGAGATCCTTTCATTGCACAGCAAGAAGAAGAAGATATACTATCCAATATCCTGCTGAATAACTACAGTACCGAATACTTTCATTGTGAGAAAAATCCATGTTCCTTGCAAACTATTCTTTCTCCGTCCACATCAGCTCATTATCCTACAACAACTGATTGCTTACACACCTTACTACCCCATGAGGTTGACATGCCATTTCTGTCTATAGTCTCTATGATAGACTTAACCTCCCAAGTTGAGGTAGCTGCAGGAAAAACCTTGTGCATTAATAAAAACCTCACCAGTAAGCAACAAGAATCTATGATCAAAATACTTACCAGTCATAAGTTATCTTTTGCATGGGACTATGGGGATATGAAGGGCCTAGACCCAAAACTCTATACACATCGCATATATATTAATAGTGACTTCAAACCTGTCAGATAGCCTCAAAGAAGAATCAATCCAACCTTGAGAGAGATTGTTAAACAAGAATTACATAAAATGTTGATAGCTGGCTTTATCTACCCAATCTCAGATAGTCAATGCGTTTCCCCATTGGTCAATGTTCCTAAGAAAGGAGGAAAATGGAGGGTATGTGTAGATTACAGAGAACTTAACTTAGCAACGAAGAAAGATTACTTTCCTCTTCCATTTATTGATCAGGTTCTGGATAATTTAGCTAGAAAGAAGTACTTCTCATTCTTGGATGGTTTCAGTGGATACAATCATATCAAGATTGCTCCTGAGGATCAGGAAAAGACTACTTTTACATGCCCTTGGGGAATGTTTTCCTATTTAGTTTTTCCTTTTGGTCTCTGTAATGCTCTTGCAACTTTCCAGAGGGCAGTCATAAGCATCTTCTCGGACATCTCATATGATTGCATGGAAATATACATGGATGACTTTACTGTTTATGGTACAACATTTGAGGAAGCTCAAGCCAACTTGGAAAAAGTAATACAAAGATGTGAAGATCACAACCTATCGCTGAATAGTCAAAAGTGCTTCATGATGATGCAGGAGGGAATAGTGCTCGGTCACTATATTTCTGCTGCAGGAATTCAGGTTGATCCTGCTAAAATTGAGATCATCTCTAAGTTACCCTCTCATACTAAGCAGAAAGAGGTACGGAGCTTTCTAGGCTATGCCGGATACTACAGAAGATTCATCAAGGACTTCAGCCAAATAGCAGGTTCCTTATACAATATGCTGAAGAAAGATGTAGAGTTTCCCTAAACAGAGGAATGTGAAAAAGCATTTCTTGACTTGAAAGTCGCCCTCACACAAGCACTTGTTTTGAAAGGACCTAATTGGTCACTCTCATTTCATATTCATACTGATGCATCAGATTATGTAATTGGAGCAATGTTAGGGAAGAAGGATGTATCAATTGAACATGCACTCTACTACATAAGCAAAAATCTGCAAGGGGTTGAATTCAACTACACTGTTACAGAAAAAAAATGTTGGCAATCATCTACGTCCTCAATAAATTCAGGCATTATATCACTAGTTATTAGATATTTTTCCACACTGATCATGCAGCAATCCGCTATCTCATGAACAAAAGCTCAATAGCTAGGAGACTGGCAATATGGTTATTAATGATGCAGGAATTTGACATTACAATTGTAGACAAGCTAGGTAAAGCCAACGTAGTTGCTAATTTCCTTTCTAGAATTCAAAGGCAAGATGACTCTGCACTTATTGAAGACTCCTTTCCTGATGAGCACTTGTTTGCAATCAAGGTTATTCATCCATGGTATGCTGATATAGCAAATTATCTAGCAACATGAAGAACTCCTCCTCAATTCTCCCCTAAGGAAAAGAGATTATTGGTAGAGAAAAGTTTTAACTTTTCTTAGATTGCAGATTGCATGTTTTATACAGGACTAGATCACAGTATGAGGAGATGTGTACCAGAGGAGGACACTCATGATATACTTCATGCAAGCCATGATGAACCGTGTGGTGGACATTTTGCTACCAAAAGGACAACATTGAAAATTTTAAATACTAGTTACTATTGGCCAACTTTGCATAGAGATGCAGCCAAGTATACAAGGAGATGTAACAGATGCCAAAGGATGGGAAGACCAACTCACTCTAATGAAATGCCACTATTTCCACAAATTGTAGTTACACCATTTGACAAATGGGGACTGGATTTTGTGGGACCAATTGACCCACCTTCCAATGGTAAGTCCTACATTCTTGTGTGCACAGATTGTGTCACAAAATGGGTAGAAGCTAAACCTATGAAACATGTTAGGGATAATAAAGTGGTTGAATTCTTCTATGAGGAAATATTTACTAGGTTTGGTGTTCCTAGGGAGATAGTGATAGATCAGGGAGCACAATTTACTTCTACACTTATCACAACTTTAGTCAATGAATACAATATACGGCACAGGAAATCAACTCCTTATCACCCCCAGGCCAATGGCCAGGTTGAGGTTACCAATAGAGAAATAGAGGCCATTTTGACTAAAACTTTAGATTTGCATTGGAAGGACTGGGCCGCAAGGTTACCAGAAGCTATATGGGCCTATCATACTACTTGGAAGACTACTATAGGATTTACACCCTTTGAAATGGTGTATGGTAAAACAGTTGTGATGCCAATAGAATTTGAATATAAGACTCTCCGAACAGCACTGGAGCTAGACATGGGTTTAACAAGTGCACAAAACATAATCATGCAGCTCAATGCTCTGGATGAACTCTGAAAGCATGCCCTGCAGCACACTAAGATGATACAGAATCAGCGAGTAAGGTGGCATGATAAATATATTAAGGAAAATAAGTTCCAAGTAGGAGATTGGGCTCTGCTTTATGATTCACGGTATAAGGACAGTCCAGGAAAATTACAGACTAGATGGTTGGGGCCGTATGAAATTGAGAATGTATTTGCTAATGGTGCAGTTCAACTTGTTACAATTGATCCTGTTAGATTTAAGCTGTTAGTTAATGGGCACTGCCTCCGATTGTACCATAAACCAGTCTCAAAAGAAGAATTCATGCAGCAGTTCGTTCAGGATCCTGCAACTACTTTTCTTGTAGCAGAAGGCTTTAGCCTTTCTCCTGCAGCTTCACCGTAATTTTAAAAAGCATGCTCATAATAAAGGTTTTCTTTTTAAGGAAACCCCTTTTTCTTCATTTTCACTTACCACCACGTCTCACTTCTTTATCTTCCATCTATCCATCCCATCCATCCATTCCATCCATTCATCTCATCCGCCCACATCACCCATCCACCTCATTCATCCGCACCACCCTTAATTATGATATCATTCCCAACTGTCAACTCATACTGAGGCTGTCATCTTTCTTCACACGTACACGCATTTATCGAAGGTACGCCATATCTTTTGTTATTGCATATTTGATTTATTTTATTCTATTCATTTACTCCTATGTCTGTATCAGTCATTATTACCCAGTCTTTGCCTATTCTTTAGTACATGTGAGGACACACGTCATACTCTAAGTAGGGGGTAGGGTAATCCACTTTTAAAACCTATCTTTTCGCCGCTGCCACAACTGCTCAGATAACCTTCCTTTATTATTTTTCTGGTACTTTCCAAATATGATCGCATGTCTTTTTCATTGCATGTTTTTCTTGTAAATTACAATCAAAATTGCTTGTTTAAAAAGTTCATTATTGGAAAAGAGAGAAATGTGACGGCACGACAGAAGAGAAAAACCAGAATAGAAAGGGAAGCAGAGGAAATTTTTTGAATTTTTAGTAGAGAGTTGAGTTCAACTAAGGAAAAACTATGAACATGGGTGGTCAGCTGGTGCAACATGAGCCTGTAGCTCATGAGTTATTATTACAAAATCCTCAAATAGTCTAGGCATTCAGCCTCTGTGGATGGTTAAGCTACTTCTTGAGTTTAAATGCTTTCGATGAGGAGGCTACTAGCGAATTTTTGAGAACCCTTTCCGAAGGGGAGGCTATTGTATGGGGTCTAACGGTTGTTGTAACTGAAGAAAGAATTGCTAAAGTAACTGGGTTTCCAGCCGTTGGAGAAAATTTTTCTTCGAATGCTGCCTCTGCAAGGGATGAATTTTCAATACCCACTGATGGACCTGTGGAAGTCTCTAAGTAGGGATGCAAGCGAGTATCATTGCCTCCTCCTTATTCAGAATACGTTGCTTACATAATCAGGTATTTAACATGTGAAGGTCGTTTCTCTTACCTGCATTCTTACCATTTCAAATTGTTAAGTCATATGAGGCATGGGTTAGCTGTAAATATTCTGAACTTCTTGTTAAAATTTCTGGAACAAAGTGCCCATGGAACCCAACAGGGGAAAGATAATTCTATTTCTCACCATGGCCTTATCAAATTATTGATTGAACGCTCTTTGAGAGATGTCTCATCTCTTTCCTGGCAATAATTCATTGCCCAAAAGAGCTTGCAAATTCTAGAACTCCCTAGGGTACTTACCCCACAACCTCAGAAAAAGAAAGAAGAAATTGCATCTACTAGTAGAAGAATAGGGCAAGGGTCATCTACTCCTGTAGCACCTGGTCCTACAGCTCCCCCACCAGAATCCTCTGCTCAGGTACAAACTAGGTCTGCCACTAGGAGAGAGAAGGGAAAAACAAAGGCAGGAGAGTCATCTAGGGCGGAACAAACCCCAGAGTCTGACCCTCGTTCTCAGAAAAGGTAATGCCCTTCTCCTACAACATCTTCCCCTACAGCTGTCTCTCCTACAACAACACCTATTGCTATCACCAGTTCACCATCATCCTCTGGCAGGGCAGAACCCTCTAGATAGACCAGAAAAATGAGGGCTACAAGAACACCTCCTGCAGCCGCACCAGTGCCAAGAAGAGTTTTCACAAGGAAACGATGTAAGACCTCCCCTGCTTCACCTCAACCAAAGGTTATTGTAATTTCAGAAGAGTCTGTGGAGTCCGAATTTGATGTTTCTCAGAATGTGTCTAAGAGTGCTGCACAGAGTTCATTCATTCCTGAAGAGGAACAAATTGAGACTGAGGAAATTGAGCATAATGAAAAAGGGGTACCAAGACTTGATGACTTGGTTGTCGCTGCTATGCAGATTTCGGAGGAAGCAAAGTCTTCTCCACTACAGCAACAAGAATTCATCTTGCAGCAAGAGCAGGAACAAACTGAATAATTGGATGTGGCCGGTGAATCTACATTTTCCCCTGCGACTTGTCAAGCCATTGTTGTTTATAAGAAGACATTTTTTATTGAGTTTCTGGAATATGTCAAAGCTAACTGGGAACTAGTTACATTACAAACCCTGACTTTCCAGCACCTAGCCCAGACTGACATGCAACAAAGTCTATGGGAGGTAGAAAGGAAGAAACTAAAAAAAGAAATTGAAAGTCAGAAATAGGAAATTCTTGAGTTACAAGAAAAATGGACAAAATGTTAAAAGTAACTGGTCAGATTATGGAATGCAGACCACCACCCAGAGTTTATGCTCTGTGCCTTAAGGAAAAATTCTTGTGGTTCCAACTAATGAGAATTTCTAGAAATCAAGATCCTATACTTCACACTACTAAAGAATTCTACGACGCATACTAGGAAGCCCCTAATTGGTTAAGAAATTCTTTGTGTGAATTTTATTTACATGGCTTTTTAATTCCATTTGAAACAGAATGGAACCCTCTTCTGTATATTGCCAACATCCATTTGAGATCATTTATGTCATGGGCAGCAAATGAAGCAAATTATGGCAGACAATAGGAAACATATGAGGAAGCCAAAAGGAATGAGCCTATTCCATTGCACCCTCAAAGTTCAGACCCCCATGCAATGTTAAAAACCTGGTTTACTCTGGCATATGGCATTAATAATAATACAGCCAGGATGAAAATATTTGATCTTAGGAAACAGGTATATGATGAATTTCAGGAATAGTCATATTCGTTTTGGAGACTATCATACACCAGAAGTGAGAAAAGGTGGGAAAGATTAACTATTGGGCTAAGAAGGTCCGAGCCTCATAGTCCCCTAAATTTCACAGCAGCTCTTAAGTGATCAAGCAGATATATACAGTTGGGACTTCAAAATAGATTTGAACTATGGTTGCCATTGACATTCAGACCACCTGTGATAACGTGGCCCCTTTATCCTTACCAGGCTAGAAATCTTAATGACGATTCAGAAGCTCGTAGGTATGAAAGGTGGCAGACTTTCAGAGAATTTTATTACAGGTTTGGAACTCCATTTCAGAGTCATGCCACAACCACTGATTTCAGAGAAACCACCAGGAAAGTTAATGTTGGAGGACCTACATTGGGCTAAGTAGGGGGAAAATGATGAGCCCAAAATGTACTCATAGTTTGGATATCATGATGAACTTTTAATACCTTTACTTTTGTTATTCATGGTTGTTTAAACTCTTTTGAAACCTTTTATTGGGATATCTTGTACCAATACACTTTTATGTTCATGCAGCCTATCGTGTTGTCTTATCCATATTTATTACCCCATTTGACTCCCTAAATGACTGGTTTATCGCATATAGTTTTTGAATGATAAAATAGATTTAAATATGTGATTAATGAACAAATATTGTGTATGTACCATGTGCCTTTTCTTTCGCATCTGTTACCTTGTGTTCCGCAGGTTGTTGAAGAAAGTATGATTGAGTCAAGCGCAACCAATCTCGGCCTTGCAGTAAAGTCTATTTCCTGCATGACTTTGAGGAAGCTCTGGCGAAGACTCTTTGACCGAAACCGTTGGGAAGAATTTTTAATGACAGTCAATCTAGAAAGAGTGGAGTGCTAGATTCTCTCTGGATCGAGTTGAACAAATAAATTCATTTATGAAGTCTGTTCCTCAATTTTGGGATACATTTTACTTCCACGTCTTTCTTTGATAGGGTTAGTTAGTTGTTCTCCTGACTTTAAATAAGTGCTCCTCCTGCACAAGTGAGTAGAGATGATGGTTAGAAGTAAGATAGATGCATAGTGATAGGGAAATAGAAGATATCATGTAAGAGTCAGTATGATAATAATAAAAAGCAGAATCTGTATGACAAGAGACAGAGTTTGTTGTTAGTTTTCATATCCACAAAGCAATGTATACCATTCTGAGTTTATGAATAAAGTTTGATGAAGTTCTGAGTTCAGCACTTGTGTAATTAGTAGATGCTTGCTAAGGGGGCCCACTTAGTAAGTATATGTAGCTAGTTAGTTAGCTGTTCTTTTTTTATTGATCATCAGTTAGATTTCATCTTTGAAGTTTTCGTACAAACTCAGTCTTATATTGTTCCTGCAGCATTGGGAATCCATCCCTGTGCCTGTTCCTGGAGCATCGTGAATCCATCCCTATGCCTGTTCCTGCAGCATAAGGCCAGTTCATAGTTTGAGTCTCAGTCGTAGCTGTTATGATTTATGTTTTGGTTAAATCATGGTTGAGTTAAAAGAACTTTGCATTACCTTTCTGTAGCGTAGATAGAATTCTTTCCAAGTATTTATTTCTGTTAATTCATGACCAAAACTAGTTCTTAGTGCATATATTGTCCTGCTCCATTCAAAGTATATGTTCACTAGTTTGACAAGTAAATGAACGACCATAAAGAGATATTAGTCACCTATTGGAATGTCCAATTCCCAGGATAGGTTTTACTATGATTTTCATATCCTTTTGTGGGCGCGACCAACCAAGATGAAAAACCCCACAAAAACACAATAGTTCACAGTAACAATGCAACATAGAAACAAACAATATTGTCTTCAATCAATCGTAGCTACATGAAGACCATAAATGAAACAATATACCCTAAGCTAGAGAACAATAAATGGCCTATGGAAAATATCATATACTATTTTCCAAACTATATATATTTCAACAGTTGCCCAGGTGGGAAAACCCACAAAACACAACAATTCAATGCAAAACAAAAACAACATTTCCTTCCAACCATCACAACTACACCGAGTTGATAAATGGAACAATATACCCTAAGCTAGAGAACTACAATGAACAATGGCCTATGGAAAATAACATCAACTGCTTTCAAAACTATGCTGCTTTCAACAATGACCCAGATAGAAAAAACCCACAACAAATAATAATTCATAGTAGCAATCCAATGCAAAAACAAACAATTTTTCCTTCCAACCATCATGGTTGCACATAGAGTACAAATAAAACAATATACCATTAACTAGAGAACACCAATGAACAATGGCCTCTGGAAAATAAGATGAACTATTTTTGAAATACTCTAGAAATGGTTTCCCCAATATGCACCTCCATCTGCACCTCTTCCCACTTTCCAAAACCAATACAATAGTCTAGGTAATGAAATTATCAATCGAAGTGATGGACAATGTTTAACCCCTATGCAGAAATATGCATGTATGTCATAGTAGATGCAAACAACATTGATTCCATAAGACATTGGTGATTGTTGTTCTCTAGGTTAGGGTGTACTGATTCATTCTTGATAAGATGTTGTTGAATAGGCTATACTATTTGATTTTTGAAAAGGTGCTCTAGCAAGAAGCAAATAAATTTAGATTTTTGTTGGATATAAAGAAGAAAGCACATGGCAATGTTGACATATCTGAAAACTGAAACCATTTCTCCATAGCGCATAGGCTGCTCCCAAATGGCTAGCCAACAAAAAAAAGGTGAAGGGAAGATAAATAGCTCAAATATCCATAAGTTATATGCATAACCTCAAAGATACATGTAGAAACAACATATACATATATACACACTCATGCCTTAAATAAAACAGTATTAGTTTCAACAATAACCTAGTAAATTCTATTTTTCAACATCTTATCGGAAATAAAAAAATATAGCCATATCTATAGACCAACAGTCGACAATGCCTTATGGACAACATCAGAAATTCTATAACATTTACTATTGGATTGTGAATCAAATATGAAACAATATAGTGAGAGTTGAAGTCATAAAATAGTTTATGCTATTTTCCTAACTTCAAAGAGCTTTTTAGCACATTGGATGTGGCAAGAAATGTTTCTTATTATGCTTAATATGAAGCTTATTATTGCAAGAATTCCCCTTGAGGACAAAACAAATAACAACTATCCTAGCAAAGCAATAAACAAGGAGATGAGTTTATATGAATGTTGTCTACATCTTATTTCACACACATACATATCTACACACAGGAAAAGAACAATGAAAGGAAACAAAAGAAACACATACTTTAGTGTTTTTCTACACACATAAAAATGCATTATAGACACATTTGTCTACACACAATTGTATGAAGATGTTGTATGTACTGAGAACAGAGAATTACATGCATAGATTTTTTTGTATATGTATATGCAGACATGTATACATGCATACAACCATCTCCACAAGTATATATAAGAATGATTGGAAATATAAAGGGTTTTTTCAAATTCCACCTCTTCCTACTTGGTTCAAGTGTACCTCTTCCTGCTTGATTTCTCTTTGCTCCTTGCTTTCTTTAGTGTCTGCAAAAAAGGGCAATAAATTATCACAACTAACACTTTTGTATTGCTTTTCCAACTATTGCCCCATGTAGGAAAACACAAAAAAACCCTGTTGCTAGCTGGATAATAGCTTGACAACGCATGGTTGAACATGCACCTTCACAAAAGCTTGCTCTCCTTGCTTGTACTTGTGATAGTTGGTAAAGCCATAGAATGACAACAAACAATTCCTTGTCGAAAATTATGCAAACATTTGATTACACTGATGGACAATGTATTTTCTCTATGTGCAGGAATGTATGTATGCAATAGTGGATGCAAAGAACATTGATACATAGTGATCCCTATCCTTATTTTGTTGTGACGTCCTTGGGATCATAAGGTGTATTTTCAATGCTTTATAATAATGTTTTTCTCACATATGTAGATTTCTGCACATAGGGGAAATAAAATATGTGGCGATGATAGTCAAGAATGCCTTTTGGATAACAACATAAACTAGCTATAACATTTCCTATTTTATTATGCATTGAAAATGAAACAATATAGCCAAAGCTAGAGAACAACAATTAACATTGTGTTATGGAAAACAACACAGACTATTTTACTACATTGCAACCATTGGCATAGAATGGAAGCCATATATGAAACAATATTAAATTTTCATGTGTGTAGATATGTATGTATGCCAAAGTAGACGTAAACAATGTACATATGTACTCTTCCCAATGTTTATTATTTTGTGAAAATAGTTGTTATTTGTTTGAACCTTGATAGGGAATTCTTCAAATGATATACTTTATATTAACTACAATATAGAACATTGAAGCCTTTTTCCTAATTATTTATTTTCCCTCGTATTGTTGATGTCTCTAGGAAAAAAATTGAGAGATTAAAAAGATGAAACAAAAAAATTGGAATAACAAATTGTATATATTAAGTATTATATGAATCATTGAACCCTTTATTTTTATTATTCCTTTTCTATCATATTCTTAATGCCTGTGCAAAAAACTTGAGAGCTCATGTTGTGTTTTGAACTCATAGACCTTGTAGTTAGCCATCGGTGTTGCAATTCTTAGCTTTTAAAAGAGCAGCCCCAACAATGTTAGTGGCCTCTAGCTCTACCCAGGCTGATGAACAATCCTCAAGCACTAGTCCTGTAAGTCTGTTTCTTTTTTTTTTTGCTGTTGACAATTAAATTGACACTTTGCCAAGTGCACCAAGTGAACTGTGAATATGCTTCATTTGAACTAATAGTTGTTATGATATACGTTCTAACTATTTTATATTCAAACTCTTTATATTTTCTTTTCCTTTCGATTTACTAGCCATTTGGGAGTGACCTATGTGTTAGAGGGAAAAACGTTATAGTTTTCAAATATGTCAATATTGCTATTTGCTTCTAGACTTGAGCCACAACCATGAATATCTCATTGATGCCACTTTGCTAAGTTAAAATGCCTTGTAGGATACAAATGTAAATCTAGCTTTGACAACGCATGTGATATGATCTATTGATGTTGGAGATGTTGTCCCATCTCTAGTTCTCCAGCTAATGTCTTTTCAAAAAATAGGAGGTGATCAAAGCTCGGTTGACCGGTACAAAGTCGTCCTCTCTAATGGAACCCACATGCAAATAGGTACTTTTCCTACAAAATTCAATGAAATTTTGTTTACAAGGGCATTGAAAATAGATTCAATCTTGTGCTTGAAAAAATATCTATGTAGAAAGCTACAAGAATCAAGGTTAGATATTGTTTTGCACTACTTGTACTTGTAGTTTTATGCTTTCTTGTTTGTAGGGACTGCCTTTTTAAGTATTTGATATTCATTTGGTTCTAGGGTGATTGCCATATTGTCCTTGGATGTCAAAAGCTATATTGCTAGCTAATTGGAAAACCTAGATATTTGTTTAGAGATCAAGAAGAAAAAATAGTTGGCTACGAGTAGCCCTCCCCATCCAAACAAGCTTGAACATTTGGGATTAATGCATCCCTAAGACAACATGATGCTCCTCCAAATATTAGCCATGTTAAAGGGCAAAATTTTTACCAAACCAAATAGACAATAAAAGGTCGGGTAACAACAACAAGGGATATGTACCATTACAACAAATAGGGGCATGAGGGCCAAGTATTCAACTTTGAAATTATTGATAGTGAGGGAACAAAAATATGAATCACTTACTTTAACAACATAGTAGAATTGCATTATGATAGGGTTGAGGTGGGTTGTACTTATTATGTGTCAAAGTGCTCGATGAGACAAGGAGATAGGAAATTTAATAAGTTAAATAGCCAAATGGAAATCATTTTGGATCAAAACTCAATGTTGAAATGCTATGATGATGAGGCCTTTGTGCCAGAGAAAGTATTTAAATTCATCCCAATAAATGAAATTGCAAATTATAGCAATAACAGTTTGATTGATATTATTGGGACTATGGTGCATGTAGGAATGGTATCGACTATACAAAGAAAGGATCATTCCTAAACAATTCGCAGGACTGTTAAACTTAATGAGTTGTCATCCTTTTCAATTGATGTTAATTTGTTGGGTTCAAATTGGGAAGCAAAGTGTGACGAGATAGAAAGATTGTACATCCCTGGTTTGGTTCTCATCCTTGCTTTTAAAAATGCATGTTGGGTATTTCAATGAACTAGTTGTGAACAAAACCATGGGGACTCTTCTATATATAAATACAAACATACCAAAAGTACAACCCTTGATCCAATGAGGACATATTGATCCACCTTCTATTGATCCCTCCTAGACAATGCCTCGAAAGGTTGCTTTTGCAAATGGGAGAGTCATTATTGCATATATCTTGGATCATTGCCTTGACTTGCTAGAAAATTTGCAAGATACTATCAAGGCAACCATAAAATATATTAAAACTAATGCAGTAAATGTTATGTTGCATGTCCCTTGTAGGCCAATGGTAGACAATGCAAGAAAAAGTGTGAAGAGTCTAAGAAAAATACGTGGTTCTGCCCTAAATTCCAGACAACAATAGCTAATTGTGACTTTCGATATTTATTCCTACCATTGAGCCCTCCCAGACAATTCCTCAAAAGGTTGCTTTGGAAAATGGAGAGTCACTATTGCATATATCTTGGATTATTGCCTTGGATTTCCAGAAACTTTGCAAGCTACTATCAAGGCAACAGTAAAATATATTAAAACTGATGCATTCTTCTACACTGCATGTCCCTTGTAGGCTAATGGTAGACAATGCAAGAAAAATTGTGAAGAGTCTGACCAAAATACGTGGTTCTTCCCTAAATTCCAGACAACAATAGTTGATTGTGACTTTCAGTATTTATTGCAGCTAAAGATGGAAGACCACACAGGCGAGATTTGGGCTATTGCCTTTGATGAGGTTGCAACAAGCTTATTGTAAATGTCAGAAAAAGAGCTTTACATGTTGCAATATGAGTCTTCTACTACAATGACTGTTGAGTCTGTTATTAGTGTTGTCACCTACACCTCATTTGTTTTCACTATTCTTATTAAAACTCAGACCTATAATTCAGAAACAAGGCTTAAAACAACAATAGTCAAAGTTGCAAGAATTAACTTTAAAGTTGATTGCAAGTTGCAGCTGTCAGATTTGTCTGCTATTTCCCCTATCGTGCAAGAGTCTCCAGAGATAGTTGTTGAACTTCCTTGAATGCCAAAAACAACCATTCTTAATAGTGACTTTGGATATTTGTTATAGTTTTTGTTGTTTGGACATTTGTTTCCTTTTCTTTCTTTGTAGTGCCTGTCACATCAAAAGAACTTTCCTTTCTACTACTATTGCTTTGTTGTTTTTTTAATTGGTTATATATTAATACAATGAAGTATAACTTATAATGTTTAACAAAAAAAGATACACTTGTGTTCTTTTCTATTCTTTATGTTGCTTATAGTTTTGTTCTGCTTTAATTGTATGTTCTTGATTTTATTTTATGTTGTTTTCTTATATAGTTATGTTGTCCTATTTAACAGATGTATCAGTATTTACAACTACTCTTATATATACTTGTGGACATGGTTGTATGCATGTATATATTTACATATGTATATACATAAATATATATGCATGTAATTCAAATTTCTCAGTGCATACAACTTTTTGATAAAGATGTGTGTAGATATGTGTATATGCATGCACAGTTCAATATTATCAGTATTTGTGAGTTTTTTTTAATAAAATGTTGTTCTAATCTTGTTTTGAATGTTCTTATTGCATACAATATCTTGACAGAGTTGTGTAGATATATGTGTCTATGATGTATTTGTATGTGTGAGTGTGTATGACTATATATGCATCTGATGCTTCTTAAATGTTCTCCCTACTACTTTTCCATGTCTAATCATAATGTCATGTTGGATATGGATGTCATACGATTCTTGGCTATAATTTTTGTTGTGTATGTTGTGCAACTCAATCTACAACCCAACACTGAACAATGCCTTATTGAAAATAACATAAACTGCTCAATTACTTTGGTAAGTTTTAAATGCAAGGTATTATTGCAACCATCGCTAATATATGGAGCCCATACTTGAAATAATGTTTCCATGAAGAGCTATACCAAGTGATGTATTTTTCCTCTTTCCAAGCAACATACATATATATGTGCATTTAAACTCATCTATATTTCTTTCACATGTATTGACAACTTTGGATGTGCATTTGTATGCATGTCATTTGCAAAAATAGTCGTCATTGTGGTGGCTCACAATCTTCATAGCAGGTAAAGCTATAGAACAACAGTCAACAATGCCTTATGGAAAGTAACATAAACTGTTCAATTTCTTTGGTAACTTTAGAACTCTTAAATATTATTGTGGCCATTGGCAATGTATGGAAAGCATATATGAAACAATGTTGTTATCAGTTTTTTTTATTCCTTTGTAACCATTGCCTCTATATGGAAACAATAAATGAAATAATATTTATTGCTTTACAATGATTTACTCTATATGGAAACTTTTAACCAATAGGCTATATGTGTGAATTGTGGATGGAATTTTTGTCAACCTTACCAGTTTTAAAGGTGTTAGGTAGAAATCAACAATGCATATATATTTGCATCTACCTCTGCATACATATATATTGGTGTAAATTTTGTTTTCCACCTACATATTTATCTATTTCATGTGTTTGATGCATAGATAGGAATTTGTTGCTTCAAAATATATTGCCACAAAAAGTATGTGCTTCTTCTGTTGCACATCATTTTCCTTTTGATGTGCATAGATATGTATATATGTCAAATTAGAAGTAGACAACATATACTCATCCCTTTGTTTATTTTTTTCGGAGGATAGTTGTTATTTGTTTCCTCCTCAAAAGGGAATTCCTACAATAATAGGGTTTATATTAGGCCTAATAAGAAACATTGATATCACCGTTCATCATAGTGGTGGGTAGTGTATGTTCTTGATTGGGGGTTTGGTGAAAGCCTATCAGGCTCCATGACCCAATATGGTAGGGTGGAGAGCAGGCCTTTTTTTGTTTTGTTCCATTTCACTTTCCCTATGTACAAATATGTATATTTGTGAAGTTAGCCATTGACAACATTCATGCCTATGTGAAGCTATGTGGATATGTGAAATTGGATGCAAACGAGTGATATTGCCATGCCAACCTATGCAAATTCATGTTAATCTCTCAAACTGTGTCAAGTGATGTTTATTTCCTTTGCTCCCAATGTGATTTCTATATTGACAGGTCCATGTATGGCTATATATGTGTGTTGTCTGCTTATAAAATTTAGCTCACAATAACAAACAGATTCAAAACCTCCACCACAAAATGTGAACCATAAATGAAATAATATTGGTTTCAACAGTAAGGTAGATGAAAAAATCCACACAAAACACATGATATTAACTATTTTGCAACCATTCACACAAAATGGTGGCCATAAATGAAACAATATAGCCTAAGCTAGAGAATTGCAATCATCACCATAGAATGAAAGGCATAAATGAAACAATATTGGTATCAACAGTCACCTAGATGGGAAAACCCGCAAAGATAAAAAATTTTCCATCTTTTCCACATTGTAGCCAGCATTCATCCCTATGTGTAGATATATATGTATGTGAGCTCAGATATAGAGAACATTCATATATACTCCTTCCTATGTTTATTCTTTTCATTGGGTAGTTGCTTTTTTTTTGTATCTCTATAATTAAACTTCTCCACATAAATTAATTGCTACTTTCTATCACGTAGCCTTGTCTCTATTCATTGAGAATTGTTGTGACATCTAACAAAAGAGCAGGTACATATGTTTCAATTGACAGTTGCAGTTTTGTTGTCTGAGACCCACATCATGCATTTATTGAAATTGCTTTTGTCAATTGAAACATGTGGTACCTATTCTTTTGTGAAGTAATTGGCTCAGGCTTAGGATTTTCAAGTTTTTTTTTTCTTTAAAAGGGGGAGCATAATCCACAACATGTGTCAAATTACATCTACCCACATATGTTTAAAACCTTAGGAAATTTTTGACAGGGCATTGTTGGGTCTTATTATGTGATATACCTGCTATTAGAGCCATGAGCGAGGAGGGTAAGCTTCTATGAGGGTGAAAGTTCGATCAAGCATTGTCCAGCTTTTGTGAAGCTAGTTGGAGGTTACTTTGTGTCTTTTGCATGGGGCGATCGTTGTAAAAGCAAAAGAAAAGTGTCACCTGTGATAATTTTTTGCTAACTTTTTTTCACAAAATCTAGTAGGAAGATGTGTGTTTGAAGCAAGTGGAAAGGGGTGTACATAAAAAAAAAACCCTTTGCAATATTGTTTCATTTTGGGTTTGCACAGGCATTTGCTATGTTTTCCAAGGCTTTAAAAGGAAACTATTACTTACAACCATGACCACTACATGGAAAGAATATGACAATTAATGTTGATGCCATTCCATTGGCCCTCTCTATTGAGACACCAAAAAATTCTAATTTGAAAACAAATCCAGAACAGGGTATGTGCAGGATCATCATGCAAAAAATAGGCCCTTAAGTGGCAAAAAATTCAGAAAAATCAGTGTTAGGAAACTTGACGTAAATATTTGAATAAGTTATCTATATTATTTCAAAAATATGTAAGAATAGAATTTGTAGAAAATTGAATGCAGTTTCTAAAATACTAGGTTTCTTTAAAAATAAATAAAATCTATTTGCTGAAAATCTAAAATTTCAATGTAGTAGTACTTAAATTTCAGGGAAAAAATAAGAAGTAGGTGTTTGTCTGACCACCCTAACCATAATAAAATGATAATATTTTTTTGTAATATTTTATATATAAGTAGAGAACTCATGTCCGGATGTGATGCATATTTTTTTGTAATTTTTTTCCAAGTAAATAATTAATTATGATTTTTTTATTACAACTTTTAAAAAATATAAAAACTCATCTGTTTGACCATGTTATCTTGGTCAAAACTTCATGAAATTTATTTTTTCTTGTTTTAATCCTATAGTACGTGAAGCATAGAATGTGACACATGTTTCGGATTCAAAAAATATGATACCGTTTGAAAGTTATAGATGTTTTTCAATCAGCCTATCGATCAGGACTTTAGTCATAATTGTAATAGAAAATGAATAATAATTATTTATTAAATTCAAATTAAATCATAATTTATATTTGTGGAAAGCTGAGAATATCCTCTAAAAACCCTTTTTGTTTCATTAATTTTGGGTGAAAAAAAAGTTGTCAGCCACATACCCTACAAATACCCATAATATTGCCAATTTTTGGCACACCATGATCCTGCACATACCCAGCAACCAACCACTTGTAAGAAACACCTGCCATTTCAAGCCTCAGAAAAAATTACGCTTGCCTCTAACAAGGGTAGGGTTCTGTTAAGGCCCAAGTGTGATTAGCCGTTGTGGAATTTATGTGAAGGTGGTTGGATGTTATTTTGTGTTCTTTGCATGGGACGATGGTTGCAAAAGCTCCACAAAAGTGTCTATTGTGATAATTCTTTTCCCATTTCTTCTAGGCATGAATCTTGTAAATAACACTTGAAAATGTAGTTTATCATTCCAAGAATGTCCCATAAAGTAAACATAGGGATCAGTATGTATCAATGGTGTTTGCATCTTCTATGACATACATACATATCTGTGCATAGGGGAAATACATTGTCCACCACTGTGAACAATCATGACATCAATATTCCATATAACACTTAAAATATAGCTTATCACTCCAAAAAAGTGCCAACATGTATCAATCTTGTTTGCATCTACTATGACATACATCTAAATGTACACATTGCATTGTTCATCACTGTGGTCAATGGTTGCATCAATGTTCCATATAACTGTTAAAATACAGTTTATCATTGCAAGAATGTCTAAAAAAAATAAACATATGCATCAGTATGTATCAAATTTATTTGCACCTATAATGACATACATACATATCTGCACAGGGGAAATCCATTTTCCACCACTCTAATCAATGGTGTCATCATGAAGACTTTTCTATTGTTTTACCAGCCATTCCCCCATCCAAAAAAACACAAAACAAGTGATTTGTATTTTTTTCTGCTCACTGTCAAAAATGCTAAGGTTGAATATTTGGTCCTCACATGCTTGTTTATTGTAATGTTGATTATCCCTTTTAGTTGTCATGTGGCCTTTTATTTCCCATCATCTAGCTATTGTCCATATGTATTCCACATACATAAGTTTCCACACATTATTTTTGTGTCTATATATATCTAAGGAATATAGCCCTACAAATGCATCCAAGGCATGCAATGCATGTATACCTGCTAGGAAAGAAAAATTTGCACCAATTTATAGGTATGATCGAGACCAGCCTCATTTTGTTCTTTTTTATTTTATATTTACTATGTGTACATTTGTTTTTTTCTGAAATTAAATGTAGGCAAGATTCACATGTTCAAAGACTACTTATGGATATATATGTGTAATAGCCTATGACGGTCCATGGCCCAATATGTTAGGGAAAACATCAGGATTTATTTGGTTGCATTTCATTTTATTTTATTTTCCCTATGTGAAGATATGTATCTATGTTATTATTCCTTTCAACCTCAAAAAGGAGTTGTTTGAATGATAGAATGCATATTAAGTGTAATAAGGAACACCGATTTCACCATTCATCAGAGTGGTGGACACCCAATATGGTAGGGTGGAGAGTAGGCCTCATTTTGTTGTGTTCCATTTATATTTTCTATGTCCACAATTGAATTCCTCACTTGAACTAGGTTCTTCAACATTATGCACATAGATCCACCTTCCTATTTTTCTAGATACTATAGGATACATACCAACAATTATAGTGCACTATGAATCAAACAAGAGGATCGTCTCCAACAATTGTGTTCATTGCCATCATCATGAAATGTTTCTATTCTTTATGGTAAGTGTACTGCTTCTCTTTCCCTCTTCATTTCCATGCATATAGAATCTCCACCATTTCTAAATTTGCTTCCTCATCATTTTTTATATGTGAGATGTAATCATGGTATTACATATATTTTCCTTACAAATTATAAAATTGTTTAAATTTTGTAATTTTAATATTTCTTACCAATAAAACATGTTCACCTCACCAAAGTTCACATTTCCCTTATGTGTAGCTATATCCCAATCAAACCATTTTAGATTGCAACTACATTCTATTTATATATGTAAGGTGTACAGATCTCCAAAATGCTACATATCTTTACGATCGTATGTTTGCATGGTGTATGGCCTTCACCTACATTCCATTTGTATACAACGTAAGGCTATGTATATTTTATTGCATTTCTTATTTCACAACTCCACATGTGCCAATTTATTAAAAATGTATAGCATTGATTTGAACTTAACAAATTTTCTCAAGTGCCAAATCATTGCTTGATCAAAGTGGTGGACAATTAATGTTTCTGCTTAGGGGTTTGGTGAGAGCCCATGAGGCTCCATGAGCCAATATGGTAGGGTGGAGAGCAAGCCTTTCTTTTTATGTTCATACTACAATCCATTGTGTGCACAAGGTATGCCTACATTTTATTTAATTACCACATTCTACTACAACTGCATTGCATATTATTTGTTATAAATAGTACAATTCTTTATATTTTCTAATTTATTTATTGTCTACTAATGGCACGTGTTTATTGCACTAAACTTCACATTATCCTTTCATGTTTGCAGAGCATACTCAACCCAAAAAGTCCTCCTTTGTGGATGTTTTGATTCCATTAGATCTTGTATAAAGTCAACAAGGGCTGAAACATTGCTTTCACCATTGATCACAGTGGTGGACAATTTATTTCTTTTCTCGGGGGTTTGGTAAGAGCACATGATGCTCCATGACCCAATATGGTAGGGTGGAGATCTCATGCCTTCTTTTCTTTTCTTCATACTACATTCTGGGCCATGTGCATGAGGTATGCCTATATTTTATTTATTTCATCCCTTCCATTATAGGTGCATTGCATATTATGTATTATAAATTATAGAACTATTTATATCTCCTGATTTACATATTGTCTATCAATTATAGATGATCACTGCACTAAACTTCACATTTTGTTGTTATTCTTGTAGAGCATACTCTAGCCATAATGGGGATTTTGATGAAGTAATGTGTTATTAATGACCTTTCAGAATAATCATAGTGGATGCAAAATCAGTCATAATGGTCAAATAAACAATTAGATCCTCATAGACTATATATTAAGTGTAATAAGGAATATTCATTTCACCATTGATCAGAGTGGTGGACAATGTATATTCTTGCTCGGGGGTTTGGTGAGAGACCATGAGGCTCCATGACCCAATATGGTAGGTTGGAGAGCAGGCCTCATTTTGTTGTGTTTCATTTTATATTTCCTATGTGCAGATCTCTATGTTTCTGACATAAGATTCAAACAAGATTCATATGTTTCATAGGTTGTATATTGAGTGTACTATTAAAGATTTATTTGAACATTGATTACATTGAGACAACAATCTCTATTTTAAAATCTTGCATCCAAAAAGTTTACATGTAATCTTTTGAGATATATTTTGATCGCATGTAAAGTCAAATTCCCAAACAAAATGAAAAAATGTAGTTCAAAATTAACATGAACAAAATCGTATGGATGCAATTATCTCTTTATTGTTATGGTTGTCCACCACTTATGCAAATATACTTATTTGAAAATTGTATGTCCTATTGCGAATCAATAATATTATAAGCTTTCAGATAATTCTATTATGCTTGACATTAGCATACATACATATCTATACATAGGGTTAATAAGATATAACAACACAAAATCAATGTTCCAACTAAAAATTACAATATATACTGCCATTTACTATGTGCAGATATCCATGGACCCTCTGCTCTCTCTCAGATTGCATTCTAGCCATTTGTAGTTCCCTTCACCTATTGGCTCATCGTTGCATGTCACTACACACAATTGCTAGTTTATAGAAGTGAGCGGGGAGAATTTTGCACAATTGAAGATGAACCATGGGCCGACTACTAAGCACAATTAAACACGTGATATCACCTAATATTCTTAGTAAAGTAGTTACATGACAATTACTTAATTTGTATGGTCGGACGTAAATCCAAAATTATGTTGTCGATAGGAAGTCTAATATTTTTATGTTCGATTAGACTTAAAAGTGAGTCTTTTTCCAACTTAGGAGGGAAAAGTTCTAGTAGGAGATAGGACTAGAAATTGAGTGGTATATGGTGGAAAGAATGTGTTGAATATGTGTATAGCTACATTTAATTAAAGTGTTACATAGGGATGTATAAGGGAATGAGTGCATATATTTGTGATTGAGGGAATTATGTTTTATTCATGCGTTGATGTGGTATTATATGACTTGTTTTTTAGATCTAAGGAATACATTTCATTCAATTATGGATAATCATCATCAACACTAACAACTTTAAAGTCATAACTATTGGTCAAATATTGTTAAAAATATTGGGCATTAAATCAAAAAATATTATAACAAGTATTTATGACTTGTTTTTTAATCTAAGGAATGCATTTAATTGAATTATGGGTAGTCATCATCAACACTAACAACTTTAAAGTCACAACTATTGGTCAAATATTGTTAAAAATATTGGGAATTAAATCAACAAATGTTATAACAAGTATTTATGACTTGTTTTTTTTTAATCTAAGGAATGCATTTCATTCAATTATGGGTAGTCACCATCAATGGTAACTTTAAAGTCACAACTATTAGTCAAATACTATTAAAAATATTGGACATTAAATCAACAAATGCTATAACAAGTATTTATGACTTGTTGAACTTTTTAATCTAAGGAATGCATTTCATTCAATTATGGGTACTCATCATCAACACTAACAACTTTAAAGTCACAACTATTGGTCAAATATTGTTAAAAATACTGGTCATTAAATCAATGAATTCTATAACAACTATTGGAACATGACTGGGTCCTCTACCCTATTTTAACACAAGATTGTTCCATTTGTCAATATTTCTACATGTATCAAGGAGCTCTCTTCAATGAATGGATTCAAAATTAAATATAAATAGCATGTGCATGTCCAAATTTTTACATCATGATAATTATTAAAGAAAATTTATCTTTCCCTAAAAAACTTAGTCTAGGCCGATTAAATAAATGCATACAATCATACACAAATTATCTTGTTAAATTAAATGTTTATTTAGAATGATAAAGCATTTAAAACAATGCTTATTTTAAGAAATTAAATGTCATAGATATGAATATTATAAGTACACAAAAAAACTTGTACCTCTAATATATAGATGGTTTGAGACTATGTGTAAAAGTGAAACACATTATAGATCAATTGTGTGGGTTTAGGTTAGTTATGTGCAACACAAATCTAATTTCGCTATTCAAATATGCACATTTTCTAACTAATTCATCATAAAGTCTAGTTCTTTGTTGATTATAAAGACCTAGCACTATTTTAAATACCTTGGGGAGATCATTGGATTGCAAGGCCCAAGTTATCCTAGGTTAGCACCCTTGATTAGATTGACTTTATGGTCATGGAAATTACTTAGACATAACTCCTTAGTCATACAAGCATGTTGTTGGGGTCAAACCATTTTTGCTTCACCTTGACCCATGATTGTCTTACAATGCAAGGGAAGAGAATATACAACTTGAATTCTTGGGATTAAGTAAAATAAAAGAGAATAATAATGTATTTTTAATCTCCAAGATTAGCTTTTAATGAAAGGAGAGAGAATACTTTAAATTTCTCAAAAACAAAGCATACAAGGGTTCCTTCCATTATCATCCAAGTGTGCAACTAAGGTAGTGATTAAAAGGTAGATCCTTGGACAAGATAAAACTGCATAAAAGTAAGTTAGCAGTTTTCACAAGTGTCTTGGACCATCATAATATTGTAAAAAATATAGGGTTAGCACTAGAAAATTGTAAATACAAGCACAAAACCAAAGAAACTGATAACATTATGCAACAAAACTCTTCCACTAACATATGAAAAAAATTCCTAAGTAGAACACAAACACTAAGAGATATTTATAGAAATACTAAAAGACAAGATATGTGTTTACCAATTAATTGCCTTAGGTATGTTGATTGATGAATCATATTGAAAACGAGAAAAATAAAATGAGGAAATAACACAAATATAAAGCATAAAATGAAGCTTTTTACCTCAAATGGCCTTGCTCCTTGGATTGAGCTAAAGTGAAGTGTACCCAATGCTCCATTTGATTTCCCTTGTAGATGGATGATGAACTGTAGAATGAGGTTGCTTATGGAAGTAACATGATGTTATGAGGAAGTTGGATATAAAAGATAAGACAACATATAGTTACTTGATGATAGAATATGATAAAAATGAGGAAAAAAAAAATTATTTATTAATTTTCCATGAGGAAGATCAAGGCTCAAGACACAATGTCTAATGGATGGATTGGATTGAATGAGGGTGAGGATATGGATTGAGGGCTTAGCCTTGTGACAAGTGTCACAAGATAAAAGAATGGGAATGCCATATGCCATAGGTGTATAAGATCTCGACCTGTGCTCACACATGTGTGATCACAAACTTAGGGAGGTTCAAGAAAGAGACAAGAGAGAGGTAGGGTGGTTACATTTTGACATGTGTTAGACTAAATTAAATAAATACTAAATTATTTAATTAAATAAGGATCAATGGGTAAAAGTAAAGGATGGATTAAATAAATAATAAATATTAATTTAACTGGCTAGTACAGGGTAAAGTCTAATGTGGTTGGGTATGGATAAATTTAGATTTCTACACATATAATTTGTTCTATTGATGTAATTTTATGTTTCCAACCTAAGCCTATACTTGTAGGTCTATACGTGTGTTTTCCCTATTAATAATAATAAATGCAAGTCTATACATGGTAGGTCTATACTTGTGTTTTCCCTACTTTTATTCGTAGTGACATGTTTACTTCTTGAGTATGCTTTTTCTTCCAACTCCACTCTTGCCTTCTTCTTGTTAGACTTTTACAATCTTCCTTATTGGTGTGCATGTTTCTCGACCCTTGAAATCTCATCCTATAGTTTGAGTCTTAGGTATGGATGGCCGTCAATCCCTGATATGTATTCCTATATTTTTATTCCCCTCCTAACTTCCCAACATATGCCATATTGTTTCCAATAGTCTATTTTTGTGTCATCACTCTCAAATTATAATATATTTCTTACACATGATTATTATTCAAATTTAAAGTTGTAGGTATACGTGGTGGATGACATATTCTATTTGTGAAGGTTATAAAATAGTGAATGTTTCATCTAAGATCATTAGCTACACTTAATAAAATTATTTTAAAAATTAATTTTGAGCACTTATGCTCAAACATGTGGATATAAGGATTAAAACACATTGATTTTTCAGAGATTAGAGGTCAAAATCACTTTGATTTCAAGGATGTAACCTGTAACGCCCGTCATGCAACTCAGAGAACACAGAAAAAGCAAATATATTTTTTTTTAAACATTACAATTGAACATACCAGAACATTAACCATAAACATATCACACCTTACATTACACTAGTACACTTAGTTCTCTAGAGCACGTGAGGTTACTTCACAAACAACGAAACAAAGATAACAACAACACTATTCACTACTTATAGCTATACTCGATGATCACACAAGTTACAAGACAAGATAGAAGTGATTTACTAACTTTGGCAATAGAGTCTACTTACTGGGGTCAGCTTAACATACCTCTTACATTCTATTTTATCGACATGTCCTTGCTCCCAATGCCTATACCTGCAAGGTCTACATGACTTGGCACACCCATAAGATCAAAGATAGTTAGCACATGATCACTAAGAGAAGCTATATAAATCAATGATAGTTTTTACGTTACCGGAGATAAACGACAAGACTCAAACAAGACTCAGAAGAACAGTCCTAGGGGCCCGACCTAATGCCTCGGGAGCACATCACTCGATGGCCTTGCCTACGTTTATAATTCGCAGAGGCACCGTAGTTCGACAACTTGAGCTACTCCAACTCATTGACTGACCAACCAAGGGTTCACTCATAAGACATTCGAGGAGGAATCTATCCAAACACAAAGTAACACAACACCACAAATACACGCTAAACTCAAACCTCTATTCGTAAGCATTATGTGACCCATCCAAAATTACATACTAGAAGAGTGGGTATGCAACCCTTTCTAGGGTCCATCACCCCAGACAGTTTCTTAGGCGGCTGCCACCCACTTAGGTGAAGCCGAAGACTGCTGAACTAGTTAAGCACATTCTTGCAAAAATAAAATAAAAGTAGCCTACTCCAATATTTATACATACTTGCACAGGAAAGGTCACGAGGCATAAAACAGTAGCCATTAACGACTATTAAATAGAAACACAATAACTATAGTGTGTTCTCAAAATAAAAACTCAACAAGGAACATATACACTAGCTCTCCTAGTGATCTCGTTTGAGTACAAGAGAATTGGTGGACACAGATTATGTGAATAGGATAAACAATAGTCAAACACTCACAACCTCCAAAGGAATTGAACAAAAAACGAGAAGACAAAAAAAAACTATATACTTAATGATTGATTATCTCCCTTAAGAAAACTATAGGATATCTATAAAGAATCTAGGGTTAAATTCACATAATACAAGTATAAATTACCATTGTTAACATATTCTAGAAATAACTTCTACCATAAAGGTATTAAGAATAATTTATTCTAGAGTTCTACTTTCTAATAATTATGAAATACTTCAATTATCATTGAGTTTGACTCCTTATTTGAATATATCTAATATTAACATAATTCAATAAATTTTTCCACCAAAAGAGAATATTTCAAAACCAATTATTAATTGTAACAATTAGAGTATGACTCAATCTATATGAAAAATAATCTCTATTCCTTTCTTTGGTTTCCTTGGAATCTACTCATTTACCACTCCATGAATAATTTAGGTGTAAGTGACACACTATTATTTTGTGGATAACATCTCAATAATATAAGTAAACCTATCATCTAGCTTTGAGTTTTGAAAACTTTGTGACTATGTAATCCAAAATCTAACTAATAGAAATCAATCTGATTATAGAAGGAAAAGGAATTACTGTTGAAATCAACAATACAAAATTTAAATATGAATTAATTTTCCTATATGTAAGCTTACTGTCATTATCCATAGCAATAGGTGGTGTCCCTAATAGGCAACATGTTCAGCGAGTTCCCATATCATTTCCTTCTATTCATATATAGTTATATATATAATTTATTACTACTGTTTACAAAATAGTTGAACCAGGGTTAAAAGAAAGTATTCATATAAAGTTACTCAAACACTTGTATAAAAGCTCGAACCCATATATGTTTATATATGGTTATTTATTTACATTATTCTCTAATATATCCATCTTCATATCACATAGACATATTCGCAAAACTAAAGAAGTCATTAAATAGAATTTGAAATATGAAACACAATGGCTATTGAATGCTGATTGAGCAGAGGAAACATTGAATTAATCTGAGGAACAAGCTTACTTGGGAGATTAAGAATTAGAAATAAAGCACATCTACAGGAAGAGGAAATCCAACAAAGACAACCAGTGCCAAGGCTTAAGGTTTCCACTATAGCTATCAGACGTTGCAGTGAAAATGTATCAAACATAAGTATATCATCGAATTTTCTAAGCAGCCGACATAGATTAAACCTTTACTGTAGTTCGATACCCCTAGTGAAGATAAGGGGACGCAAAGAAGGAGGCATATACAAAAATGGAGCAAATGGTTTGGTGACTGAAGACAGCAGGGTATTCTCAGATTCAAATCATTAATTTACCACGTTAAAGAGAAGCTAGCAATTGCATTTGGCTTGTTAAACATGGTCCTCCAATGGCTATTATAGTTGTTAGGAACCTCCGAGTATATTCTAATGGCCACGCTGCATTCTGCATTCAACTTCAAGATTGTTGAAAGAGAAATTGACCTAGGATATGTGCGCCATTGATACCATATCAAACAGCGACGTGGTTCAGTGTAAGGAGGGTATGCTAACTTCACATGGCAGTAAGCCCTATTTGGTAAATCAACGAACTCTTACAATACTAGAATAACATCTAAAAGGAATCATAAGCTAAGATTGTGAAAATCAGATGCTAAATATGTATATAAACCGAAATCAGACCCTTGATTATTCGCTTGATCAAATTTCGTAAGTCAAATTATGCATACGAATTTCCTTCAGATGATACACAATAGCAAAAAAAAATAGAATTTTGATAGGAAGGATGCCTTTCCTTAAATTAGAGGAAGGTCGAGAAAAATTTACAGTTACATTTCAGGTTTGAGTGAGGGCACACCAAATACCAAATGAGGAAGTCAAAAATGGCAAATAGGAATAGAATAATAAAAACAATCCTTAAATTGTCATCCATGCATGCAAACTGCAATCATAGCATGCCATGAGAAAATGTTTTTATGAGGCTCGGGATTACTTTTCTTCCCTTTAATTGTCGTTGCCTGAAAAATCCTAAAACTTCTACTTTTACCATTCATATTGCTAAGTTTATATATTAGATATTGCAGTTGTAATGGTATCGATAGAATTGTATGGAACAAAAGATGGTGCACAGAAAAAAACTTTCGAAATACTTGGTAAAACATTTGAGATTTGATAAACAACCATGCTCGCAGGATAGGAACAACACAAATTTATAGAAAGGATTTAGTAACTTTCGAGCAATTATGCTTGGGAAGGTGTGTTCGTTTTGCAGGTCAACTAACAGGGATTTGGATGCATGCAAGTGGTGGAAAACAAGTATGAACATTCACAAATATTAGATATAGCGTTGCAAGTCAAGGATGAATATCACCTGCCATTGGAATAAGGAGATGAACATATTCAGGTCGCAACATAATGGTACATATATTTACGGCCCATGGGGTTTCGGGAAATGATTTTGCAGATCAAAGGTGATCTATACCCAGCAGGGAAGATGAAATGAATACATGCAGATTGAAGAACAAGAATAATAAATATTTTCATAAATTCCAATATACAATCAAAAGCACTCAATCTAATTTTTTTTTTTAATTTTAGACTTAGATCTTTATTACAATATGTAGAGACAACCATGCAAAATGAAAATACGTGAAAACCAATCGATAGAGCATAAAATTCGATGGTACTATCCTAGATTTAATTCTTTGATAGTATCTAACCTGTTCATGGCAATCCACCTCTGTAAAATTTCACCTTTCGTGTAACTACCCACCTCCTCCTTTCTTTCTTAGACCTTCACCTCTTTTTTTCTTTTCTCGACCAGAAGATGATACTTTTGCAGCTACTATTCCACATGGTGTCAATGGCCTACTGGACTTCTCTCTTCTTCTCTCTCCCCTCCTTTCGTTTTCTATTCCACTCTACCCTCTTTCGTTTCCTCTTACAATATGGTTGAAGCCAAATTAGTAATGGAAATCATAACATAGAAGGCGAGAGTTAGTCCCCTCCCCAGTCCGGCCCTCAAAACTTAAATACCAGAGCATACCATATAACTGATTCAAAAACCCCTTTTTTTTAAAAGCTGTAAAAATCATAAATAAAAGGAATTATCTTTTAAAAAGCAAGCTTTTTCGTTAAATTTCAATTCCCATTCGTTCTTTCATATTTTTCATTCTTTTATTTATTTATTTTTCTATTTTCAATATTTTTTTGTTTTAATTTCCGCTTTTTACAACTTTTACTTACAAAGCACATTATCTAATTAATTTATTTAATTTATTCTAACAATTATCCTCAACAAGATAATTAGTTAAAATAATAAACACAATTTTATTATTTAATTAACATTTAATAAACTCATGACTTTTTTTTAAATAAATAAAACATTTAAATATTAAATACAATTTAATCTAACATATTAATAAATAATATTACCCTTATTTAATTAATTCAATCCCAACATAAAAAAAAAATACCATTAGAAGCCCTTGTCCTGTCTTTTTCTTCTGACTCCTTAGCCAGACTACCTTCATATCTCAGGTGAGAATGGAGGGGTACTACATCCTCCCCCCTAAAACTCGACTTACTCCTGGAAGTCACATGGCTCAAAATGGAACATAACCACATTAGTACCAAAATCTCTCTCTAATCTATAATTGATGTACACCCTCTTTCTGCATCATTGCAATTAGAATCATTATTCGGATTCACATTTGAAAACAATATCTTCTTAACTACTTTTATTTATAATTCCTTACATCTCTTACATTAACATCCTTGGTTTCGGCATTAGTAACAAAGCCAATACTCTTATCAACTCAATTTTTCATTTACACAACAAGCATCTTCAAAATATCATAGAAAGAATACACATCAATGATTACTTGAAATTAACAAAAATACACACCATATCACGTTTCAGTAACATATTTAAGTCACAATTTACGATTCTCAATAATATCCAATTCATTTATACCACAGAGTCACAATATACCCACCTTTAAGATAGTGTGGTTATCCTTCTTTTACATTAATAGGCACAAAATATAAGAAATATTCTTCTAACACATACATACATAGTCACAGCACCGGGAACCACATAACGAGGCTACACAAGGGTCCATCTGGATGCCGGAAAGCAGCATACTAAACCATGAAACAAAATCTATGAGCCAAGAGCCAATATCCATCTCATATAAATCATACCTCACACTCAGTGGCTTGATGGTGTTAGGCCACACTCACATGGTGAGACCATCCAAACAAGACCACTATGACCCATCTCTTGTTGTACAAGGTGGTTAGCCTCCAAGAGATAGTCATCACACATAGGTGGGTAGTGGGTCCTAGCTATAAAATAGCCTCACATACCCCCATCCTCAAGGTTCCCTGCGTCTACTTCCTCGTATACACTCTCTCAAGTCCGTCTCATACGTCCTTGGAGAGGAATCACAATACAACACATAGCCAACCTCGAAAACAATAAGGATAAATTAGTTTAGCCACCAAAGCCATAATTAAAAGAAAACAAGTATTCAATTTCAACAATAAAGAAACAAATGTGCACAATTTCAACACTAAATCAAATGTAACCACGAGGGCTACGAGCAAATAAAATCACAAAGTGTGGCTAAACCATCACAATCAAATATAACAAGGTGTCGGCTTTCACAATCACTAGAAAATCATCAATAATTATAAAGAAAGTTCACAACCTTAGAAATTGCACTATACAACACTGCGTGACTAGATACTAGCCACCAACGAGGAAGGAGGGAACAACGTCCGGCTATACAATAGCCCCCATGTGGTGCGGAGTGAGCACGCCATCCACATGACCCAGAGTGTGCTCCTCGGCTACACTCTGCCTCGCGTCGTCACGCGACATGGACTAACCAAGTGGCCCTCGCACTCCTTGGTTGCCCGCATAGGATGCACCTCGGCCTCCATCCCTTGGGTTGCCCGCATAGCGATACCAGCATAGCGATACCTCGTGGAAAAGGCACACGCAGGTACTCGCCGTCGCCAGAGGTATACATGGCCAGGACCTACCCATATGCTAACCGACCCAAACACTGTCGAAAGCAAACATGAGTATCCCTCTACAAATGTGTGAGGCCCCATTACGCTCATCACACAAGTAGGCTATCATAGCACATCTCATAGTGCACCTTCACGTGTCTAAGCACGTGGCATCGTGTCCTCGAGCCCAGCTCGCTACCATCAACAACACGGCATCATCACCAGCACTATGTCGGAACATCAGTGGGGTGTGGCATCGTATCCATTGCATCATGTCGGAACATGTGCAAATACGGTGTATGCAATACATATGTGGGCATATCAATATGGGGCTACTCGAGCTTCACCTCTCATACGGACGAGGTTCACTCGCTAATGTCAACTCAACGTCCCTATGGACGGCCAGGCCAATACTAACAACTAATGCTGCTATACTCAAAACTGTGGGGTTTAGGCTGGCACATATGAATCAAGTACCCTGATCCATCATAAGGGGAAGTAGTGAGTACGTTTCCTCGGGATCGGTTGAGCTAAGAATACTCTGCGTCGCAATATGCGTACGCTACACACTCCGCCCAAGGAACTTTGTGGCTGCTACTACCCCTTCACAGATTGAGGGATTGGAGAACCAAAAGAAAAGAATCCGTGAAACTATCTTTTGGCTACTCATATATAAATTTCAACCACACGTGGGTTGGCCCTCAATCAGGTAACAAACATGCGACGCATGAATGGTATGGTTATTTCCACACCAAGAAAAATAATAGTTTTCCCATGGATGGGTACATAGTATCACCATCGCATGGCACACAAAGCAAGCACAGGGTACTCACAACACTCAATCAATGCATAGTTACTGGCTTCCCACATTTACAGGGGTTACAATTACATGCACAACTCCATTACTCTTCAAAAGATCACATTCCATAAGTACTATTTCCCATATATCTCATGATGCTACAAGCCAATATCATGATTACTATGATCACTTAACAACTCCAATTAATAAATTCACATTCACCTCTATTCATTCAGTATAACATTTTTGCCTTCATAACGTATGCATATGTAGACTAACTTTTCTTCTAGATAGAATATATAAACCGGACAACATAATGGGCTCATGTGAAACCAGAGTGCCTAGTGTTAGAACCTTTGCTCTGATACCAAGTTGTAACGCCCGTCATGCAACTCAGAGAACACAGAAAAAGCAAATATTTTTTTTTTTAAACATTACAATTGAACATACCAGAACATTAACCATAAACATATCACACCTTACATTACACTAGTACACTTAGTTCTCTAGAGCACGTGAGGTTACTTCACAAACAACGAAACAAAGATAACAACAACACTATTCACTACTTATAGCTATACTCGATGATCACACAAGTTACAAGACAAGATAGAAGTGATTTACTAACTTTGGCAATAGAGTCTACTTACTGGGGTCAGCTTAACATACCTCTTACATTCTATTTTATCGACATTTCCTTGCTCCCAATGCCTATACCTGCAAGGTCTACATGACTTGGCATACCCATAAGATCAAAGATAGTTAGCACATGATCACTAAGAGAAGCTATATAAATCAATGATAGTTTTTATGTTACCGGAGATAAACGACAAGACTCAAACAAGACTCAGAAGAACAGTCCTAGGGGCCCGACCTAATGCCTCGGGAGCACATCACTCGATGGCCTTGCCTACGTATATAATTCACAGAGGCACTGTAGTTCGACAACTTGAGCTACTCCAACTCATTGACTGACCAACCAAGGGTTCACTCATAAGACATTCGAGGAGGAATCTATCCAAACACAAAGTAACACAACACCACAAATACACGCTAAACTCAAACCTCTATTCGTAAGCATTATGTGACCCATCCAAAATTACATACTAGAAGAGTGGGTATGCAACCCTTTCTAGGGTCCATCACCCCAGATAGTTTCTTAGGCGGCTGCCACCCACTTAGGTGAAGCCGAAGACTGCTGAACTAGTTAAGCACATTCTTGCAAAAATAAAATAAAAGTAGCCTACTCCAATATTTATACATACTTGCATAGGAAAGGTCACGAGGCATAAAACAGTAGCCATTAACGACTATTAAATAGAAACACAATAACTATAGTGTGTTCTCAAAATAAAAACTCAACAAGGAACATATACACTAGCTCTCCTAGTGATCTCGTTTGAGTACAAGAGAATTGGTGGACACAGATTATGTGAATAGGATAAACAATAGTCAAACACTCACAACCTCCAAAGGAATTGAACAAAAAACGAGAAGACAAAAAAAAACTATATACTTAATGATTGATTATCTCCCTTAAGAAAACTATAGGATATCTATAAAGAATCTAGGGTTAAATTCACATAATACAAGTATAAATTACCATTGTTAACATATTCTAGAAATAACTTCTACCATAAAGGTATTAAGAATAATTTATTCTAGAGTTCTACTTTCTAATAATTATGAAATACTTCAATTATCATTGAGTTTGACTCCTTATTTGAATATATCTAATATTAACATAATTCAATAAATTTTTCCACCAAAAGAGAATATTTCAAAACCAATTATTAATTGTAACAATTAGAGTATGACTCAATCTATATGAAAAATAATCTCTATTCCTTTCTTTGGTTTCCTTGGAATCTACTCATTTACCACTCCATGAATAATTTAGGTGTAAGTGACACACTATTATTTTGTGGATAACATCTCAATAATATAAGTAAACCTATCATCTAGCTTTGAGTTTTGAAAACTTTGTGACTATGTAATCCAAAATCTAACTAATAGAAATCAATCTGATTATAGAAGGAAAAGGAATTACTGTTGAAATCAACAATACAAAATTTAAATATGAATTAATTTTCCTATATGTAAGCTTACTGTCATTATCCATAGCAATAGGTGGTGTCCCTAATAGGCAACATGTTCAGCGAGTTCCCATATCATTTCCTTCTATTCATATATAGTTATATATATAATTTATTACTACTGTTTACAAAATAGTTGAACCAGGGTTAAAAGAAAGTATTCATATAAAGTTACTCAAACACTTGTATAAAAGCTCGAACCCATATATGTTTATATATGGTTATTTATTTACATTATTCTCTAATATATCCATCTTCATATCACATAGACATATTCGCAAAACTAAAGAAGTCATTAAATAGAATTCGAAATATGAAACACAATGGCTATTGAATGCTGATTGAGCAGAGGAAACATTGAATTAATCTGAGGAACAAGCTTACTTGGGAGATTAAGAATTAGAAATGAAGCACGTCTACAGGAAGAGGAAATCCAACAAAGACAACCAGTGCCAAGGCTTAAGGTTTCCACTATAGCTATCAGACATTGCAGTGAAAATGTATCAAACATCAGTATATCATCAAATTTTCTAAGCAGCCGACATAGATTAAACCTTTACTGTAGTTCGATACCCCTAGTGAAGATAAGGGGACGCAAAGAAGGAGGCATATACAAAGTTGGAGCAAATGGTTTGGCGACTGAAGACAGCAGGGTATTCTCAGATTCAAATCATTAATTTACCACGTTAAAGAGAAGCTAGCAATTGCATTTGGCTTGTTAAACATGGTCCTCCAACGGCTATTATAGTTGTTAGGAACCTCCGAGTATATTCTAATGGCCACGCTGCATTCTGCATTCAACTTCAAGATTGTGAAAAGAGAAATTGACCTAGGATATGTGCGCCATTGATACCATATCAAACAGCGACGTGGTTCAGTGTAAGGAGGGTATGCTAACTTCACATGGCAGTAAGCCCTATTTGGTAAATCAACGAACTCTTACAATACTAGAATAACATCTAAAAGGAATCATAAGCTAAGATTGTGAAAATCAGATGCTAAATATGTATATAAACCGAAATCAGACCCTTGATTATTCGCTTGATCAAATTCCGTAAGTCAAATTATGCATACGAATTTCCTTCAGATGATACACAATAGCAAAAAAAAATAGAATTTTGATAGGAAGGATGCCTTTCCTTAAATTAGAGGAAGGTCGAGAAAAATTTACAGTTACATTTCAGGTTTGAGTGAGGGCACACCAAATACCAAATGAGGAAGTCAAAAATGGCAAATAGGAATAGAATAATAAAAACAATCCTTAAATTGTCATCCATGCATGCAAACTGCAATCATAGCATGCCATGAGAAAATGTTTTTATGAGGCTCAGGATTACTTTTCTTCCCTTTAATTTTCGTTGCCTGAAAAATCCTAAAACTTCTACTTTTACCATTCATATTGCTAAGTTTATATATCAGATATTGCAGTTGTAATGGTATCGATAGAATTGTATGCAACAAAGATGGTGCACAGAAAAAAACTTTCAAAATACTTGGTAAAACATTTGAGATTTGATAAACAACCATGCTCGCAGGATAGGCACAACACAAATTTATAGAAAGGATTTAGTAACTTTCGAGCAATTACGCTTGGGAAGGTGTGTTCGTTTTGCAGGTCAACTAACAGGGATTTGGATGCATGCAAGTGGTGGAAAACAAGTATGAACATTCACAAATATTAGATATAGCGTTGCAAGTCAAGGATGAATATCACCTGCCATTGGAATAAGGAGATGAACATATTCAGGTCGCAACATAATGGTACATATATTTACGGCCCATGGGGTTTCGGGAAATGATTTTGCAGATCAAAGGTGATCTATACCCAGCAGGGAAGATGAAATGAATACATGCAGATTGAAGAACAAGAATAATAAATATTTTCATAAATTCCAATATACAATCAAAAGCACTCAATCTAATTTTTTTTTTTTTTAATTTTAGACTTAGATCTTTATTACAATATGTAGAGACAACCATGCAAAATGAAAATACGTAAAAACCAATCGATAGAGCATAAAATTCGATGGTACTATCCTAGGTTTAATGCTTTGATAGTATCTAACCTGTTCATGGCGATCCACCTCTGTAAAATTTCACCTTTCGTGTAACTACCCACCTCCTCCTTTCTTTCTTAGACCTTCACCTCTTTTTTTCTTTTCTCGACCAGAAGATGATACTTTTGCAGCTACTATTCCACATGGTGTCGATGGCCTACTGGACTTCTCTCTTCTTCTCTCTCCCCTCCTTTCATTTTCTATTCCACTCTACCCTCTTTCGTTTCCTCTTACAATATGGTTGAAGCCAAATTAGTAATGGAAATCATAACATAGAAGGCGAGAGCTCGTCCCCTCCCCAGTCCGGCCCTCAAAACTTAAATACCAGAGCATACCATATAACTGATTCAAAAACCCCTTTTTTTAAAAGCTCTAAAAATCATAAATAAAAGGAATTATCTTTTAAAAAGCAAGCTTTTTCGTTAAATTTCAATTCCCATTCGTTCTTTCATATTTTTCATTCTTTTATTTATTTATTTTTCTATTTTCAATATTTTTTTGTTTTAATTTCCGCTTTTTACAACTTTTACTTACAAAGCACATTATCTAATTAATTTATTTAATTTATTCTAACAATTATCCTCAACAAGATAATTAGTTAAAATAATAAACACAATTTTATTATTTAATTAACATTTAATAAACTCATGACTTTTTTTTAAATAAATAAAACATTTAAATATTAAATACAATCTAATCTAACATATTAATAAATAATATTACCCTTATTTAATTAATTCAATCCCAACATAAAAAAAAAATACCATTAGAAGCCCTTGTCCTGTCTTTTTCTTCCGACTCCTTAGACAGACTACCTTCACATCTCAGGTGAGAATGGAGGGGTACTACATAACCCCTTTGGATAGAATATGATCTCAATTAGATGTTTCATCAAAGCTTCATTATTTATAGATTCAGTCATATTACATTGGTGTTGTTTGTCATTTGTCATTGGTATGCTCATAGTAGTGTATTGTTGTTATATCTAATGAAGTTACAATATATTTTCTATGTATTTTTTTGGATTCTAAATTATATTAAGGAAAGAATAAAGAGTTACATTTTTTTATTTGGTGGGTTACTATTTAGAAGGAAATGGTAATTTAATGTGATGTAAATAGTGATTTAATCTAAGTTTGATAAGATTTAAGGTCAATATTAAAACAATATTATTTATCCCCAAATACTTAACATTTGAAAAAATTTAAAAATCAATTCAAAGTTAAAATTACATGATTATTTTGGATCAAGATATTATAATTTACAAAAATTCTAAAATAAAATAGAAACTTTGAAAGGTGAAAGTTGAATATAAGAATGATAAAATTTAGCTAAAATTAATTAAAAATAGAAACCCACAAACGGAGGATAAGCAAAAATTATGAAAATAGGAAGTTAGAAATTCCAAAGACTAAAAAAACCAAAAAATATAAAAAAGGTAAAATTTAAAATAGTTTAAAATAAAAGATTTTAGCTAGGGAAAGGAGCAATAATCTAGAAAAGGATGCACCACATTTTATAGATGCATCAAAATAAGTATAGATACACTAGACTATACAAGGAGTTGAAAAATGCAAATAAACCTACAAACATAGGGATCAACCAACATACAAATGATTGAAACAACATGAAAACAATAGAAATCTAAGACCCTCCAAAAACGTATTATAAAATGTGAAAAATCTTAGAAAATGAGTAAGAAGTAATGTGAGAGCTTGCAAGTCAATAATATATAGAATTTACTATGGATGTTTTAAAGGGTAGACACATGTGTTAAAAGATTAATAGATGTACTAAAATCAATGCCACACATTGAACCATCAACCAACAACTGAAAGCTACAAAGGTATGCTAAAAGGGACATGGGTCCTACAAAACATAAGCCTTATTACACTTCACTAAAGTATTGAACTAGATAAAGAATTAGACCTATTAGCTCTCAAAAATGTAGGTGAGATACCTCTAGGGGTTTCCAATCTCTAGATACATTTTAGGGTAACAAACAAGGCCAAATGAATTGAACCTTCTACTCTTCATGTGTTTCTAGACCTAGGTGAGTGTACCTACAACAATAAGGCAAACTTGACCTTTGTTTAACACCTAAAGCAATTTACCCACATTAGCAAATGGGAGTGGATAAATGAGTTTTATTTCAATATAAATTGTATAAGCAATATCAAGGATAAATCTAATGTGTTCATATGGAAAAATTAATGAAATTAACCAATGAAATATCAAAGACTAGTGCCTTATTGGGTGTACAAAGTCAAATGAAAATCTGAAATGAGTAACTTCTTTCTGGCAAAAGCTCAAATTGTTTGGCATATAGGTTTAAGTTTATAACAAGTATACACATGCAAGGATGTGACTACTGATTTCTTCTTAATAATCCAAATTGAATTCCCTAATTACTATGATTGACTAAGAGGATTTAATCTCTCCTTGAAAGAACCAATTAATCCAATCATATAGATACAACAAATGTGCACTGATAAATGGAAAAATATCCTCAATATATCAGTTTAAACAATTAGAAAATATCAACCTTGGAGACAACTTTAGCAATACTTTTATTAACACAACAAACAACTAAAACCAGAAAAATGCCACCAAATCAGATGAATTCAATTGAAATCTCCATCATTTTTTACATGCATCATAGTCTCAAAAATATAAACATTCTAATCTACTGTATTTTATGTTCGTTCCCTCCTCTCTCTCTCTCATTAGTTGTCAAAAATGAGTATTTATACATTAGTCATTTGAAAAGTCGCATCCCTTCATATTCAAATCTGGGTGATCCACTATTCAGATCTTTTCCATGTTTATTAAACACCAGCTGAGAAATCATGTAGCTCTGTCGACGCCTTGAGTCTCTCCAACTATCAACATATTACATATCACTATGAAGTCACGCAGTCTGATCGATGTTATGAGTCTCACCGAGAACTATTCCTTCGGTCTTAAATGTATCACTATGATTCTCACCAATGATAACTTATCGTTGTGACTTTGGGGGTCGCCAGGACTTTCCTTTGAATACTTGTATCTTACTGAGATGTTTCCTTCAATTCGCTTTATGATTTCCGAGACATACTAGTTTTTCTACCGATGGAACTTCATTCGACATGGCTCTCTTAGCCCTCGCTGATAAAGCCTGTCTCATTGATAAATATTCTCTCCAACTATATTGCTAAGTAATTTCCAAAGTAATCTTGTCAATGTGACATAAGGGGTCGGTAGGAATCTAGGAGCTCATCCTGATGATATCGTACTACCAACAGGACCCACCTTTCCATGAAACATTTTGAGAATATTTTAGATTCCTTTTTGATTCTTTGGAATTGCGTCACGATCGGTAAGACACAAGTAGTCCTATTATGACTTACACCGAAGACTTAGGTCTCACCAACAATCATGTTGTCCTTCATCGATATAACACACATGTGCTCATTATGACTTATATTGATGAATATTTTCTTGCCGAGAGGATCCTTTGGTCATTGATACAATGAACTGTGTCCTTTTGATATGTGTCTTCAAATGAAATCATATCAACATGACATTCCAGAACTCTTGCCAATAGATTGAAAAAAATATACATTAATATAAAATGATTTATGGATTGGGGAGACCCTCACCATCTCTTGCTAATATGAATTATACAATGAAGTACGCAGGGTTAGATGAATTCTATGGGATCACATGATAGAATATAGGAAAAAATGTTATGAAGAGAGGATTCTTGTCCTTATAGCATGGACTTCTGAGGAATTTTATGGGTACAGACAGCCATAAAATTTTCAAAATTTTACAGTTCTAACAGTGGCTCCATCTGGGGATGAATGATTGTGAGATCATTGCAAGGATCCAGATTTCTAGGTGAGTAGACCAAGCTTTCAAGGTGATGGGCCAATGAGCAAGATGGAATGAATGGAACTGGAGATGAACATGACCTTATATTTCTCTACATGGAAAGATTTATTTTAAAAGAAGGAATATTAGGATTGTCCATGTACTGGAAATTCTTGTTCCTTTTATTTCCTAAACTACTGTGCATGGAAAATAATTTTTAAGAGGATTATCAAGAGTTGTCCATGCATTGGAAACCCTTAATCCTCTGTATTCCTTTGGCAACAAAATCAAAATTCATTTCAGTAAATGATGGCTCAAGGCCACCCAAAAGAAAGGCCCATACTTTCCTTTGTCAAACACCCAAATTTTCTTTGAGTTCACAATATTCTTCTTGAAAAAATTCATGCAATCTTCCCTATCACTGTTATTCAAAATTTTCAAAGAATCATCGTGCTCAGCTTGGCCCAAATTCCCTTCACCATTCCGCGGTTCAAATTCTCCATCATCATGGGAGAAATCTCTATTATCTTCAACATACAAAGTACATGCATATTCAATGCAATATTTCTCATTATCTTGCTCACTATTATGTATTATAAAACAATCTCCCAGCTAAACTAAAAATTCACCATCAGAATGCTTCTCTTTAGAATCAAAAAATTCTTTCATATCAACACTATTTAAGACAAACATATTTAAGACATTTTGCACCTTTTCCATATCACCATTCAGAGATGACACTGGATTATGATTCAAATCTTCATTATCATTCATATCTAAACCAATCAAGGCTAGACTCCTATCATCCTTGGTATGCAAATAAATTTCTTCTCCACATGAGTTAGAAATTTCTAAATCACATACCTCTTCTCGATCAACTTCAAAGGTTTCTCCATAATTTTGAGAAATGCACATGGAATCACATGAATCATCACACAAAGTACTTTCACTGTCAAAGAAAATGTAAGTTGGACATAAAACTTCATAATCATCCTTGTGTGCACATCTCTGGTATTCGAGAGTTAGAAAATCTAAAATTTTCTCACTGTTGAGTGAGCATGTTTCTTCTTCCATATATTATATTATTTCTCCCTCTTCTTGATCTCCGTAAGAGCTGGAAATATCTCCTTGTTGTAAATCAAGATTCACATGATTGTCCTCAAACTCTTCTTCATTATGGCATGATACACAATCCCCTTCTATTTCATTTTCCAATTCATCAACACAACAATTTTCAGGATCATTATAGTTACTCCCTTCACATGCTAATGTACTCTCCTCTTTATTTGAGAACGTTTCATCCTCATCCATGAGTGGATTCAAAAATAAATAATTTTCTTCTTCATCAAATGTGTCTTCATGGCTTTCAACTATAGTAGGAGGTGTTATTTGCTCGCTATCAAATTGACCCTCATTGGCCATTGCTTCTTCTTCTTGATCACCACAAGAACTGCAAGAAACACCCCATTGTAATTCAAAATCCATAGGTTCATCTTCACAATCTGAAGATTCATTGGATCCCTCATAACATGTACTTCTTTCCCTGTCACAATCTATTATGCAAGAGAGGTCTCTTGTATCTTCATCTTCATCATGCAGGCTATCATATGAATCATTCTGACCTGCACATGTCTCATCCTCTATTAGCTGCCTTGTTTGATCAATTTTTCTATACTCATCAGAAATATAACTATTGGATTCAGCATTGATAGTGTTCTCATACCTTATCCTCTCCATGGTATCAATAAATTTATTCACTTGATCAAAGGCATGTTGTATTGATGATTCTGGCCAATAAGATAATTCAGGTCTTCAAACTCTTATGAACTTTGCAATAAAAAAGAGTCTTGTAGGCTTACAATTAGGAGGTAATTGCATACAAACATTTATCATCATGTTCTATAAAGAGCTTTTATCTTCTCCCTCATGTCTCCTTATATTAAGAAACACATCAAAGGGGTAAATTCCACATTCTGATTTTGCGATGGAATCTTGGCTTTGAGTATGTACATACTCATCTTCCTCCTCAAATTGTTGACTCAGATATACATTTCGCTACAGATTTTGATTGACACCTTCATGTGGGCTAGGATTGCATTGCACTTGACACTGATATGCATTGCCTCCATTGTGAAAATTCCAAATTCTATTATCAAGCACTTGTGGGGTCCAATGCCTGTTTGTACTCGTGTATTCATTCTTATTAAAGAATTCTCTTGATTGTAACAGTTGTTGGTTCAATTGTAGTGTTTCTTTCTCCAATTGTAGCCGTTGATTTTTCAATTATTTAATTTCTCTTATCATATGTTGCCTTCTAAAGTATTCTTTTATTCCATACACAAATTTTCCATTCATTCTTCATCAAGATTTTTACCAGAGTCGCCACCTACTTTTCAAAAAGTAGGAAAATGATTCTTTGGAAATTATTTTTGATTTTCTCCCCAGCGGAATCACTTTTTCTAAAACTTCTCAAATTATGAATTTTTCTTCAACGACTCTATATGATATTCTTCAACTGGATATCCTGCAATAATTCCCCAATAGAGTCACCAATTTGTTAGCTCTCAAAAATGCAAGTGAGATACCTCTAGAGGTTGCCAATCTCTACATACGTTTTAGGGTAATAGACAACTCCAAATGAATTGAACCTTCTACTCTCCAAGTATTGTTAGACCTAGGCGGGTGTACCTACAACACTAAGGCATAATTGACCTTTGTTTATCTCCTAAAGAAATTTACCCACACTAGAAAATGGGAGTGGATAAATGAGTTTTATTTCGGTATAAATTGTATAAGCAATATCAAGGCTAAATCTAATGTGTTCATATGAAAAAATGAATGAAATTAAACAATGAAATATCATAGACTAGTGCCTTATTGGGTGTATAGAGTCAAATGAAAATATGAAATGAGTAATTTCTTTCTAGTAGAAACTCAAATTGTTTGGCATGTAGGTTTAAGTTTATAACTAGTATAAACATGCAAGGATGTGACTATTGAGTACTTCTTAATAATCCAAACGAGATTCCCTAATTACTATGATTGACTAAGAGGATTTAATCTCTCCTTGAAAGAACCAATTAATCCAATCATACAAATACAACAAATGTGCACTGATAAACTGAAAAATATCCTCGATATATCAGTTTAAACAATTAGAAAATATCAACCTTGGAGACAACTTCAACAATACTTTTATTAACACAACAAACAACTGAAACCAAAAAAATGCCACCAAATCAAACGAATTCAATTGAAATCTCCATCATTTTTTACATGCGTCATAGTCTCAAAAATATAAACATTTCGATCTACTATATTTTCTATTTGTTCCCTCCTCTCTCTCTCATTAACTATAAAAAAATGAGTATTTATACATTAGTCATTCGAAAAGTCATGTCCCTTCATTTTCAGATCTAGGTGATCCATTTTTTCAGGCCTTTTCCATGTTTATTAAACACCAGTTGAGACGTCATGTAGGTCCATCGACGCCTTGAGTCTCTCTGACTATCAACATATTACATATCGCTATGAAGTCACGTAGTCTGATCGACGTTCTAAGTCTCATCGAGAACTATTCCTTCAGTCTTAAATGTATCACTATGATTCTCGCCAATGATAACTTATCGTTGTGACTTTGGGGGTTGTCGGGACTTTCCTTCTGATACTTGTATCTTACCGAGATGTTTCCTTCAATTCACTTTATGATCACCGAGACATAGTAGTTTTTCTGCCGATGGAACTTCATTCGGCATGACTCTCTTAGCCATCACCAATAAGGCCTGTCTCACTGATAAATATTCCCTCCAACTATATTGCTAAGTCATTTCCAAAGTAATCCTGTCAATGTGACATAGGGGGTCAGCAGGACTCTAGGAGCTCATCCCGATGACACCATACTATCAACAGGACCCACCTTTCCAGGAAACATTTTGAGAATATTTTAGATTCCTTTTTGATGCTCCAGAATTGCACCACGATTGGTAAGACACAAGCAGTCCCATTATGACTTACACCGATGACTTAGGGCTCGCCAACAATCATTTTGTGCTTCATTGGTATAACACATATGTGCTTGTTATGACTTATATCAATGAATATTTTCTTGCCAATAGGATCCTTTGGTCACTGATACAATGAACTGTGTCCTGCCGATATGCGTCTTCAGATGAAATCATATCGGCATAACATTCCTGAACTCCTACTGATAGATTGCAAAAAATATACATTAATGTAAAATGCTTTATGGATCAGGAAGACCCTCACCATCTCTTGCCGATATGAATTATACACTGAAGTACTTAGGGTTAGATGAATTCTATGGGATCACATGATAGAATACAGGAAAACATTTTATGAAGAGAGGATTCTTGTACTTATGGCATGGACTTCTTAGGAAACTTATGGTTATAGACAACCATAAAATTTTCAAAATTTTACAGTTCTAACAAGACCTAGATGAATTTTAGGAAAGTGTGGATGTAGAAGGTCAAGTATCAATTGAAGAAATGGAAAGAAAAATAACAAAACCAAAAAAAGTGATGAGTAGAACTGAGCTAGAGATGCAAGGAAGGGAGAAGAAACAAACTAGGCACTTGTGTATGGAAAAGATAAATGTGAGTTGAAAGAAATTATATTCAAAACTATCATCAAGGAATACATTAATATCTTGCAATAGGATATAACAACTCTTCTCCAAGAAGCATAAATAGTAACTTGTGACACCATCCTCTATAAAGAGTACAAATTCCTTATATGAACAAGAAATTATGATTATTGAGAAAGAAGAAGAGGACATAGGTAAATGTAATAAAAAGATAGAAATATAAAGAATGGAATGTGAATTGGTGATGGATACACCCAAGCATAATCTACTTAACAAAGAAAATTCAAGGTTGTGAGAATATGAAAAGAAAAAAAATCAACATTGGCTATTGAAGGTAAAAATATTACCACAATGATTTCTAGCAAGGTATTACATCAAGAAAGTGTTCTTTCTAAATAAGTTAATAAGAAATTTAAAATACATGTTTTTATATTAAAAGTAGGGGAAGGGACCCTAAAACTAAGATTTTAAGAGAAACAAATAGTGGAATAAAGGCCAACTAGGCTTAACTAGAAAAACTAGTAGGAGGCACTTAGACCTCAGGTTAACATAGCACACAAAGGATTAGAAAGTACTAGGCACACATGCCAAAAAGAAGCCAAAACAGATAACAAAATAGAAGCTAAAATAGTTAATGTTTAGAGGAACTAATGAGATCCCAATTTGTCTTTAACGTGACAATAGCAATCTTCTAGTTCTCCTTCTCATTTTCAATCTCTGGTGTCCTCTGAGTTGTCTCCTCCTACTCTTTCCCAATTTTCCTCTTAATTTTCCTTATCTTAGATTTACTAGACATAGTACCAAAAATTTCATGTTGCATGATCCCATCCACGATAGTAGTTATATTTCTAACAACTTCCTCCAGGGTAGAAATCCTTCTTATTTTGTCACCATCTTTTTTGATCTCAACATTTATGGAGCAACTAGGCCTTTCCTTCAGTTTATCTATCATACCTTGTCTGGAATCATTGGAAGTTCCTTCTTCTTTTTCAATTTACTCTAACTCCTCATTAAAAGGTTTTCCTTACCAAATTTTTGCACCCACTCAAGCTCTTCAGAATTCTCTTCATTCTTTTTAGCAGAGATTTCCTCTTCATCATTTTTTTCCTTCCCCTCCTCAACACTTATCTCCTCTTATTTGTCCAATTGTTCACTATTATCTTGACTATCATCCTCAAGCACTAAATTTTTTCCTTTAATTTATTTACCTTTATCCTTGTGACTAGTACTAGCCAGTCTGGTTGAATACCTTTCTCTTGATCCACTACTGTTCATGCTCCTCTGATTAGGCTCTAGATTTTCCTCAATTTCAATGGTTATAGAGCCTGAGGGATCCTTCTTTTTCTTTTTAACATTACTGAGAGAGGAGGGGCATTCCCTTTTTAAGGTGTAAAGCCTCCACAAGCAAAATGAAAGAGGGATTTGGCGGTGCAACAGAGGAAGGAATCCCTTTTTTGCATTTGGAATTTGAGCTTGAAGGAGGGGATTTAGGGGAAGACATGGGTTTTTTTTCTAAGAGCTTGGAATCCATGGGGACAGTAATGGGAGTAGGGTTCGATCAGGGGTTACAACAATCATAAAGTTGTAAAGTGCATAGATAAGACCTTGATGTAGTGGTGAAGAGGCACCTTTTGTAATGTCAGACATTAGAGAAGAGAGCAAGTAAAAGGGCACATTAATCCATTCCCTATGTTTACATGATTTAATAAAAAAAAATGATAACCATGTATTGTTGCATATCTTCCCTCAAGGGTGAATTAATGAATTAAGTGAATGCTTACCATGCTATTGGGGGAGGAAACTTCTATTGGTCATAGCCATTCTAAAGATGAACTAGTTTTTTACCCTTCTCAAAGAATTCATCCTTGAATTTATGGTATTTCCCATTTTCTAATCTTCACCACCTAGAGACCTTTACATTGAAGGCTTGTAGCATCAACAATTAGACTAGCCGTAACCTTGAACTAAATTCCACCAGTGATGACTTTGGAAACATTCTAGGAGTTGTAAAATTTGGAGGCAAGGTTATCATCATGCCCCTGCATGGATTGGAAGAAATGAGTGAGGCCAACCTCCTCAAAAATTCTCCACAAATCAACATTTTATTTCAATGGGATGCAAGAGAGGGGTTTGAACCTTTTCCTTGGGCCACCTATTCTAGTGCCAGATTACTTACTCAGAGACTATAGATAAACCTTCACAATAAGATTGATATAGAAAGAAAGAGAGGTGGGGTTTGAACTACACAAGTAATTCTTAAAGAAAAGGCTACTAATTAATGGGAATGAAATGTAGTTCATGTCGTGCATTCGATTAATTATGGCCCTAGCCTGTGAAGCAAGCCACCTGTCAATGGTGCTATACTTAGGGGTGGCTCACACATGTTAAAATTTTATGAAATGGAACTTGGAGAGGTTCCCAACTTGTGTTGACCCTCTATAAATAATTTTTTTCCATAATTACTCCACTTTCCAAAAAATCAATAAGATTTGGGGTATGAAAAGACATCAATTATAAATCTAAGAAGATAATGATGACAATACCTTTCATATCATTTCCAAATCTAAGCAGTTAGTTATTAAATTTTATATTGTTAAAGGTTAATTCTATCCTTTTCCTATATGTCAAGAAGTAATCCTTGCCAAAATCATACATATTATTGTAAGGAAAGCTCGGTGCAAAAATGCCTTCCAAATGCAAAATTCTTAGGAAAGAAATACAGAAAATTTCATTTAATTCAATTTATAGTCATTAAGATGCACATTAATTAGAACACGAGAATAGAAAATTTAACACACAAAATTGAACACTAGATTTTGCCTGGGAAAACCCTTACAAAAGAAAAAACCATACACCAAATAAAGCCACTTTGTATTATAGTAAATCAATTACATACAAAGTTACAGACTCCACCCAAGGTATTAATTCACAACAAAAAATAGTCCAATTCTTTCACATTGTTACAATGCTTGTACAACATACAATGTAGAACAACAATCAATTAAAACTCATTAGTTGAAACTTTTCTCATTTCAAAGTATTACAATATATATTTGACATCCATCCATGGTCACTTTAGTTCCAGAAAACCAATTGTTTCAACTATCACAAACTACATTGGCTTCGATGTCCATTTAGTTGCCAAGTTAGTAAACAACCATCACTTTCCATCTCAACACTAGTTGGGTCCCACCACGAAATTATCCATGAGTTACTGAGTTGACAGATGTACACCGCTCACTCAATTCCACACACCTCCACAAGAGTCTGTTGGAACTCACCGTGAGGGATGTGGAATTAGTGAGCACCGTTGGATTCATTTAATCACATCCATTGATTGAATACATTTCTATGATGGGGAAATTTCATAACATAGTGGTCCCCACTACAATCATGAAAACTCATCATTGACAACCCAATGTCTGTACACCCCACAAGAGTCACTTGGGACCCACCACAAGAGGCATGAGGTTAGCAGGAACCGTTAGATTAACCTCATCGCAATCGTTGATTGAGATACATGACATCACATTGTCGTGGTCCCCACTACCACCATGACATCCAAGTCACCATTGCTAGCTAAGCCTGCACACCTCGTAGGAGCTTGTCAGGACCCACCACAAGAGGCATGGGTTCAACAGGCATCATTGGGTTCTTATAGCTATAGCCGTTGATCAAGATATGACGTCAATGTCATCACTGCTGACCAATCCCATACAAAATTGCTATGTTGATAGAAAAAAAACTTCAAAACCTACAACATGCCAAAGAAAAAAGAGAACCTTAATATTGCTAAGTTGAGAGGTTATGAAATTTTAGAACCCCACAACATAGATTCCAAAGCTATGAGTTTTAGCAATCTCGCGGCATACATGCCAATAAAAGGAAAAATACACTAAGTTCAAAAGTCCCAAGCCAAAAAATTGAGGCACATTTTCCAACATGCTCCCACTGGACGATGACTTACTAGCTTCTTCCAAACTCGAAGTTATTTAAAGTCATAGGCCCCAAGGCCCATCGAACTAGCACACCACCTATACTTTTTTGTGCTCATAGGCTTTGTTAATGCATCAATGACATTCTCCAAAGTATCCACCTTTTTCAAGATTAACCTTTCCATCCTCCACCAAATCATGAACGAAATGATATTGTACATCGATATGCTTCGTCCTAGCATGGAAAGTGGTATTTTTCACCAAAAAATAACACTCTGACTATCATAGCAAATTTTAATCTTCCTTGCATTAAAACCAACATCAGATTACAAACATCTAAGCCAAATGGCTTCTTTGCAGGTGTGTGTTGTTGTGATATACTCTACCTCAGTAGTAGATGAAGTGACTACAACTTTCCACTTATTCATCCAACTAATTGCACCGCCAAATAACATGAAGATGTATTCATTGGTGGACCTTCAATTGTTAATGTCCCCTACCCAATCCGAATCCACATATCCACGAATGTTGAGAGATCTATGTGATCTTGCCAAGTTTCCATGATAACACAATGCATACTCTGAAGTAGCCTTCAAATATCTGAAAAATCTCTTCACAACATCCCAGGGTATGTGCAGGATCATCATGGAAAAAACAGGCCCTTAAGTGGCAAAAAATTTAGAAAAATTAGAGTTAGGCAACTTGACGTTAAAATTTGAATAATTTATCTATATTATTTAAAAAATATGTAAGAATAGAATCTATAGAAAATTGAATGTAGTTTCTAAACTCGAGGTTTTTAAAACAAAAAACTATTTGGTGAAAATTTGAAATTTCAATGCATTGGTACTTAATTTTCGGTGAAAAAATAAGTAGGTGTTTGTCTAACCACCCTAACCACAATAAAATGATAATATTTTTTATAATATTTTAGATATAAGTAGAGGACTCATGCCCGATGTGATGCATATTTTTTGTAATTTTTTTCCATGTAAATAATTAATTATGATTTTTTAATACAACTTTTAAAAATATAAAACTCTTATGTCGACCACCTTAACTTGGTCAAAAGTTCATGAAATTCATTTTTAATTTTTTAATCCTATAGTATGTGAAGCATAGAATGTGACACATGTTTTGGAATAAAAAAATATGATACTGTTTGAAAGCTATAGATGTTTTTCAATCAACCTATCAATTAGGAATTTAGTTGCAATTTGAATAGAAAATCAATAATAATTACTTATTAAATTCAAAGTAAAGCATAATTTATATCATTGGAAAGCTAAAAATCTCCTTTAAAAACCCTTTTCGTTTCATCAATTTTGGGGCAAAAAATAGTCATTAGCCACATACCCATCATATTGCCACTTTTTGGCCCATCATGATCCTACACATACCCCCCAATGTGGTCTTCTTGGATTAGCCATAAACCGACTAAGTAGTCCCACTTCTTGGGAAATTTCTGGCCTAGTATAGACCATTGTGTATATTAAACTTCCAACTACACTTGCATAAGGCACCCTGGTCATGTGCTACATCTTAGTAGGAGACTACAGACAATCTTCAATAGATAGCTTCATTCCCTGCAACATTGGAACAACTAACTGCTTGAAATATGTCATACCAAATATCTCAATAACAGAATTGATATACTTGCTTTGGTTGAGCCAAAGCTTTCTTCTTCCCCTATCCCTTTTGATTTCCATACCTAGAATATACCTTGCTGGACCTAAATCCTTCATTTCAAATTGTGCAAATAGCTGAGATTTTAGATCAGAAATCATACCCTTACTATTCCTAACGAATAACATATCATCCACATACATAGAAATAATAAGTAAATGATCATGTTTCAATTTTGTAATACACATAATGATCTGATTTTGATCCCACAAATCCCAAAGAAAACACAAAAGTATCAAACTTTTGGTACCACAATCTAGGTGATTGCTTCAAACCATACAAAGCTTTTTTTAACTTGCAAACTATATTTTCTTTACCTTTTTCAACGAAGTGCTCAAACTAGGACATATAAATTTCTTGTTCCAGATCTCCATAGAGAAATTTTGTCCTCACATCCATCTAATCAACCTTTAAGTCAAATGCAGTTGCAAGTTGCAGTAGAAATCTGATAGATGTCAACTTAGCTACAAGAGAAAAAAAGTCTCCATAATAAATTCCCTCCACTTAGGAATAACCTTTTGTGAATAACCTAGCTTTATACTTCTCCACACTGCCATCTAGACCAATTTTCTTTTTAAATACCCATTTACAACCAACAAGCTTTCGACCTTCAAGTAGAGGTACCAGACTCCAGGTTTCATTCTTTTTCAATGATGCTATTTCCTCATTCATGGCTTCCAACCAAGAATCTGAATCAAACATATTAATAGCCTCTTTTATAGTCCTAGGCTCATTAGTACTAGTAATCGAAGCATAAACACAATTCAAATCCAACATAGAAAATCAATACCTATCAGGTTGCCACTTTTCACGTGTAGACCTCCTCACAAGCTGAGGTTGAGGTTGTGGTTCTTCTTCTTGTTCAAAACTCTCAGAGCTACTAGAGCTCTCCTCAACTTCAGGTACACTTTGAATTTGTAGTTCCTCTTTATCTAGAGTTTGAGGAATTTCAACTACATCATTCTTCTTTTCTTCTTCTTTTGTCTTTGACTGCAGATCAATTGTAGAAGGTTTCAACTCCCAAAATATCACACTTCTACTATACACAACCTTCTCAATAATAGGATTCCAAAGCTTGTATCCTTTCATACCAATGTCATAGCTAATGAAGATACATTTTACAACTTTTTTTCCAACTTATATCTTTTCTCATTCAGCATGTATAAACATATGCTTCATAGCCAAAGACACGAATATGTCTTAGGGAGGGCTTCTTACCAAACCATGCTTCCATCAACATTTTTTCAACAAGAGTCGAACAAGGTGAACGATTAACCAACATGTTGTAGCCACAACCTCAACCTAGAACTTCTACTCTAGGCTAGCATTGCTCAACATACTTCTTGCCCTTTCCATCAACATCTTGTTTAGCCTTTCAACAACTTCATTTTTTTGTGGAGTATAGGGTGTAGTTTTATGCCTTTTGATCCCATGGTCTTTGCAATGCCTTTTGAAGTTTTTAGAAAAAAATTCACTGCCATTATCTATCCTTAAGCATTTAATTTTCCTTTTAGTCTGGTTTGCTACCAAGTTTTTAAACTCTTTAAACCTACTGAAAACTTCTGATTTACTTTTAAGAAAATACACAAATTCCCTTCTCAAATAATCATCAATAAAAGAAACACTGTATTTATACTTTGATAATGAAGGAACATTTACTAGACAAAATACATCAGAGTGAACATAATCCAGTATATGCCAGAAGATCTATGAGGACTAGAGGAAAAAGAAACATGGTGTTGCTTTCCATAAACAAAATATTCACAAAAATCGAACTCAAGGTTACAATCAACAAGCCATTCTACCAGGTTTTTTATTTTTTCAAGGCTTTTAAGCCCTTTTATCTTACGTGTCCGAGCCTATGATGCCACAAAATGGTCTTTTCTACTAGGATTTTCACCTCCAAAGAGTTTGCACCTAGAGGAACTTCGTTCTCCTTCTCTACACGAGCAACCTTGCTTGAATTATAGAGATATTGTTACATTGAATAACCTGTGCATTCAACTTGTGTAGAGTGCATGTTAGCTCTTAAAAATGCAGGAAAGATGCCTCAAGAGGCTGCCAATGTCTTGATATGCTTTAGGGTAATAGACAAGGTTAAGAGAACTCAACCTTCTACTCTTCAGGTGTTGCCAAACCTAGGCGGGTGTACCTTTCTGAATGAAGCAGACTTGACTTATGATTATCTTTCTTGCACAATGATTTGTCCACAATGGCAGGTGGAAGTGAACAAATGAATTCAAACTTGATAGCAATAATAATCTTCTGATCTAGATCCTAAAGTGCTCAATTAACAGATGTAAAGAAACTAAATGAATCAAATGATGAAATTGCAGAGACCAGTGCCTTATTGGGTATGCAAAGTCAAATGAAATCAAGATAAGCAACACTCTTTGGAGAAAACTCAAATTATTTGGCATACATTATGTTTACAACTTGTATAAACATGCAATTATGTAACTACTAAGCTCGACTTTAACAATCCAGATGAATCTCTCTGATTACTATGATCAACTAAAAGGATTTAATATTTGCTTGAAAGAACCAATTGATTAATCACATAGATACAACAAATGTGCATTGATAAACTAAACATAAACTTGTTATGTCAATTTAAACAACCAGAAAGCATCAATCTTGGAGACAACTTAGCAGTATTTTCATTAAATTTAACAGATAATTGACACCAAAAAAAATGCAGCAACATCAACTGATTTTCATAAATACCTCCATTTTGAAATCATGCAACAATAGTCTCTTATTTGATAATTTTATTCTACTGTATCTACTTGCTGTATCTCAAAATCTAATAATTGATTCCATTTTACAATTACAAAATTCCCATTTATACACCAGCATCAAGAAAATAAATCAAATTGAAAAAAGCATGTCGGCTCTCCACAGAATTCGGGCTCCAATCATGTCGGCCTGCAATGGTCCTCAAACATGTACATGTCAGCCACAGTATTTGAAATTTGTTAATCACCAGTGAAACAGTCGGTGAGACATAACATATAGTTATGCCAAAGGCAATTCAATCGTTGATCGCTCTGCATGCTCTATTCGCTTTCACCGTGACTAAGTGATGTCAGTGAGATATCATATAGATAACAAAATGTTATATCAAAATGTATTCCTTCATGTGCTTTCCATTCATTGAGACACGAGGAATTTCTTACCGAGCAGCGCTCTTTTTGTTTTGTTCATAGTCACGGTGACTTATTATTATCGGGGAGACATCCTGTAGAGCACATTATGTCTATCTGAAAGCCTCTTACCACCCGCATATCGCTATATCATTTTGTTCGTTCCACCGAAGTCATGGAGTATTCTTATGTTCCTTCGTTGTAACACTGCGATATCAGGGAGACAATATATCAAAATCATTATGTCTAGCCGAAAGTCAATTGTCATTTCCAAGTTGCCAAGATAATAGCATACTTAGGGAGACCACATGTAGATCACACAATGTTTCACCGAAGGCTCCCAATCTATCTCATATGTCGCTGTGACAATCCAACTTTCATGCCGACAAAGTCACCTCTGCTTTCCACTTGGCAAGACCCCGGGCACCTCGCCAAGACCACACACTGAAAAAAATAGGTCACACCAAGCAGTATCCTTTGTTATATTCATCTTCGTCAAGACATTCATATTTTCTTCACCAAAAGTTACTTGAAAGAAAACCTTTGTTCTCCGTTGGTGAGATACTCTTCACTTTGCTATGACCCTCCATCGAAGCCACCTTAGTCTCATCGAAAGGCCTAATTAAAGAAATTTCATGTTTAAGGTCGGTGAGACCGAAGGTCACTCGCCAAGACCTTATATCGATAGCTTTATCTCTCATTGAGTTGTTCCTTTATTTTCCAGTTAGTGTGACAAAATGAAATCGCTATGATATTGCACCAATACTACCAAGCTCACACCAATGAACCTCCATATACTTAGTCGGGAAGACATGTTGAACTCAGTAAGACACTATCCCGATGGCCAAAAACTCATGCCGATAGATGTTTCCACGGTCACCAAAACAACTTGAATATTACACTGATAGCTAACCACAGATGAATGCCAGTCGCTGCAACAGTGGACAAGTCTTGCCGATACATCTCTAACAAACATATGTTAACACACAAGCAACATGGGTCATGGAGACCAAAACAAACCTATGCCGATATGGACCACGACAAGAAAATGCATAACTCGATGGATTATATGGGGTCACACAACCAGAATGTGGGTGAAGCATCATGAAATGAGGAAAATATGCCAAAGGTAGACCTCGCATGGAGACTCAGGGAGATGAAAGATGTGCAAAATTCATCATACATTTATAGTTCCAACAGTGGCTCCATCTGGGGATGAATGATATAAAGATCATTGCAAGGATTTAGATCTTTGGGTGAGCAAACCATACATAAAATGATGAACCAATGAGTAGAAAATGAATGAAAGGCAATGGAAGCGAATGCAAAATGGAGATGAATGGAAAATGACAGTGAAATGGAGATGAACAAAATCCTAAACTACTGTGCATGGAAAATAATTTTAAACAGGATGAGCAAGAGTTGTCCATGCATTGGCAACCCTTAATCCTCTATGTTGCTCAAGAGAAAAATTGCTTCAAGAATTGCCCATGAACAGGCAATTCTTGATCCTCACCAGCCATACTCTGTAAATAGTATAAGTCTTCACCCTTCTTTCCAACAACAACAAAAGGTCCCAGCCACAAAGCTTCAAATTTACCATGCTTGCCCTTCTCCTGACACCTTGCATTCCACATCAACACCAAGTCATTCTCTTCAAACTTTCTATCCTTGGCCCTTTTTTCAAATAAATACTTCATCTGTGTCTATAACTTCATGTTTTGGCTTTGAGCAACCCTCCTTACTTCATCAAGTTTAGCAAGTTGCTCCATTCTATCTTCCATAGGTTCAGTAACATCCAAATCTTCTTGAAGGAAAAACCTGTAGACAGGTAACAAATTCTGCAAAGGCATCCTGGCCTATGCTCCATACACCAATTTGAATGGGGACCTTCCAATTGCCTTTTTCACAGTAATCCTATCAGCCCACACAACCAGCTTTAATTTTGAATCCCAAGCCTTCTTGTTCTAACCTAACACCCTCCTTATAATCTTCAAGAGACTCTTATTACTAGATTCAGCTTGACCATTAGCTTGTGGATGATAAGGGGCTGCATAAGAAATAGTAATGCCATACTTATCACAAAATATTTTGAATTCATCTGACCTGAAACACATCCCATTGTCTGTGATCAACCTCATTAGTGTACCAAATCTAATGATAATGTTTTCCATCAGGAAATTATTCACTACCTTACTTGTAGCTTGCTTAGTTGGGATTGCCTCTACCCACTTAGTAAAATAATCAGTGGCAGCTAGTATCCACTTGTATCCCTCACTTGATTTTTCCTGTATCTCTCCAATGAAATCAATTCCCCATTGATGAAAAGGGGCATTAGCTTGCAAGGGTCGAAGTGGCAAAGCACCCTGGTACTTCAATTTTCTAGAAAACTTTTGGCAGGCTTCACATCTTCTCACATGTGTGAAAGAATCATTAAAAACCTTTGGCCAATAATAACCTGCCCTAAGAATTTTGTGCGCAGTTGCTTTTGCTGAATAATGTCCTCCACAAACCCCTTCATGCATTTCTCTCAATACATGCTTAGCCTATGACTCATCCAAACATAACAAAAATATGCCATCCATGTTCTTCCAAAACAGATCACCATCCATGAAAACATATTTAGATGCTTGCAACTTTAGAGTTCTTTTCTGGTTGTCATTCAATCCCTTTGGACACTTCATGTACTTTAAATAATGCATGATATCTGTATACCATGGAGTATGCTCAATGCTTGCAATTACAGTCTTTTCTTCTATATTATAAACCTGATTTGCTTCAATATTTGATTCTACCATGAATCTAGCCAAGCCTTGACCTCTCACTAACTTAGTGATCTGTATCTCCATGTAAAATTCTTGGATCTTATTAATCCATTTGCACCTTTTTCTTGTTACTTCAGACTGTGTCAGAATATCTTTGACAGCTGCATGAGGGACATAAGCAATCACCTTTGCTCCAACCAGATATGGTCTGAAGGCTTTTGTAGCCTTTACCAATGCAAACGCCTATTTTTCCATTATATCATACTTTAATTCAGACCCTTGTAATGACTTACTGAAGAAAGACACGGGATGTTCATGACCATCCTCATTCTTTTGTAACATAACAGTAGCAATAGTATGCATTGAAGCAAATGAAAATATCTGAAAAGGCTTTGTAAAGTCTAGAGATTTAAGGATAGGAGCCTTCTTGATGGCCCTTTTGATAGATATAAAAGCTTCCAAGGCCTCTATAGTCCATTCCATTTTCTATCCTTTTTTTAACATTTTTGATATGGGCTTAATGATCTCAGAAAAGTTAGAAACAAACCTCCTAACGAAATTAATCTATCCAAAGAATGACTGTATAGCCTTATCAGTTTTAGGGACAAGAATTTTATCAATGGCCTCAACCTTCTCAGGATCTATTCTAACTCCCTCCTTTGAAATAATATGTCCTAAGAGCTTACCTTCTGTGACTGCAAAATGACACTTCTTAGGATTTAAACTAATACCATATTCTAGGGCTTTAATAAATACCTTTTCCAGATGTTGTACATGATCTTTATCCTTCTTTGAATAATCAGCCAGGTCATCTTGATACACCACCATGATAGCATTAATCAGATTTACAAATGCCACATCCATAGCTCTTTGGAAGGTTGCTCCTGCATTAGTGAGACCAAATGCCATTCTTATGTATACATACGTTCCCCAAGGAGTTGTGAATGTTGTCTTATATTGCTCAGATTCCTTGACTTTAACCTGGTTGTACCCTAAAAACCCATCCATCATTGACAACAGCTCACACCCTGTCACCTTATGCAAAATAGCCTCCATATTGGGTAGAGGATAATTGTCCTTGAGAGATGCCATATTCAAATTTCTGAAGTCCACACACAATCTGATGTCTCCATTTTTCTTCCTCACAGGGACCAAGTTTGAGACCCACGTTGAATTCCTGATTGGTTTAATGATTCCTCCATCTCTAAGTTTTACCAATTCTTCTTGCAGACTAGGCTCCAGTGTTGGATTTATGGGTCTTTGCTCCTATCTGAATGGCTTAGCACCTGGCTTCAATGGTATTTCATGTTGAAACAAGTCCTCCATGTATGCTTTCAGATCTTCATAAGACCAAGCAAACACATGCTTATACTTTCTCAACAACTCTATCAACATTCTTCTAATTGTAGGGCTTATCTTCTTTCCAATGTATACCTTTCTTGGTGCCATCTCAGTCCCTAAATTAACTTCTTCAATATCTTCCCTTTTGACTGGTGTCTTCCTCATGAGAGACTGATCATTTCCATCATACACCCTCTCCAATTCCACTAAACCTTTAGGAAGCTTATTTGTTTTGAGTTGTAATATTTCCTTGCCAAACACAGTTTGCTTCCCATCTACTTCTTCAACAAAAGCATTGAAGTCAATTTCCTGGGCTTCATACTGATCTATACAATGAAGAAATTTCAAAAGGTCAGTATCATCATTGAAGACTTACCAATTATAAATGTTATCAGGAACAATAGGCCTTGTCTTGAACTCAATTTGTGATACCCCAGCCAATGTGATCTCATCTCTTTTCAGTGCCACACTTGCTAAAAAATCAGCCATTATGTTCTTTGATCTGTCAATCCACTTAATTGAAAATGCATCAAATAGCTCAATTGTGTCCCATACATCATTCCTATATTGCTTTAATATTTTGTGCTTTGCTGCATACTTGGATTTAATTTGTGAAACAACCAATTCAGAATCACCAAAAATAGTCAGCAACTTAATCTTGTGTTTCACAGCTATGTTCAAACCTGTCAATAAAGCTTCATACTCTGCCACATTCTTTGTGCATTCAAATGCCAATAGAAATGAATATTTAAATGTAATACCTTCAGGGGAAACAAACACAATCCCAGCTCCATTTGCTTCCTAGCTGCAAGCTCCATCAAAAAACATCTTCCATAAGCCATTGCAATTCTGTGCAGCATGTTTTTTAGTTGGATCACTATTGATTAATTCTGGCTAGGTAGATTCAATCTTAAAATTTCCAAGATCAACATCATAAAAACAATTGATCTGATCTTGTGGTACACAGTCAACAAGCTGGTTCATTCTTGGCTCCCTATACAACTTGACTTCTTGACCATTCACTGGAATAGTTGCATAAGACAAATCAAACTAAACATTGCCCCCAACTGCTACTATCCATTGCCTTGATAGAAGCATCCCAAACTGAGGAGGAGTATCAATCACTGTGATATCTATATTATAAGCCACATGTGGATAAGTAGCCAACTTGACTTTAACTCCTCTCATAATGCCTACCACAAGAACAGGGTTGTTATCCATTGCATAGCGTTTCCCTTCACATGTATCAACCCACATGCTAAGCTGCTTCATAACTCCAACTGGCATGATATTTATAGCAGCACCAGAATCTATCATGCAATTCCTTAACAGTCTGTTATTTATGAGTAATGTAGTGAAAAAAGGATCCACTTGTGGGGGAGTTGTTAATACATCACCCAAGCAAACTTCTGAGATATTTATCTTTTCCTGCCTATTGACTACTTTAATAGCTACTTTGCTTTCAGAATTCACATGTTTTTCATTCCCATTTGTAATCAATTGAATAGTAGTATCTCTATATTCTTTAATTTTCATCATCTCAAGTAGTGGGACAGACATTTTTACTTGGGATAACGCCTGAGTGAAGTCAAAAGAAGAGCCCTCCACCTTAACAGCCTTCTTCAGTTCCAGTTTTTCTCCTTTGTTTGCTTCTTTTTCTTTCTTACTAAGTTGGTCAGGCATTTGTATCTCTTTATGTAATTCCTTCACCTTTTCCTTTTGGATAGGCTTCTCTTCATTTTTACCAGGTTGTTTATTTTCTGGCTTTTTCACAGTTCCTTGTGTTGCTTTCTGATCTTTCATAAAAATTCCCCCAGGCATGCCTTCCATCTCATTTACTTTTCTATTTCTCAACCAGTATTTACTCCTTGCTTCTTCAACTGTTGCAACAATTAGTCTTTCTATTTCTTCTTTGGTGAGTCTTCTAATACTACTTTGAGCAGGCACTTCAACTGAATATGGCTCTGTATAATCCTCTTCAGAATAAAAAAGGATCTATTGTTCAGCCATATGGACATTATATTTCTGATTTGAAATATCATATTCATAACCTTCATCCTCACAAGATGAGTACTCCTTCTCAACATGGTAAAGAGTATTTGAAGTCAAATAAACCTTGTGATCCTCTCCATTGTTTTCCATCAACATTCCCTCTTCTTGCATCCTTTGAGCTACAACATAATAGTCTGGAGAATGTGGTTTATCACAAACTTCACATAAGTAATTATTACTCACCATGTAAGTTCCCTTCTTGCTCAATGGATGAGGAGTCTCTTTGTTTCTAGGCCTAGCTGTTATAGGTTTTCCATCTTTCCAGTTTGTATTATAAGGCATACCATGCAACCTCGGCCTTTCATTTTTGTATGTGTTCTCCTGTCTATACTGATAATTATTGCTTTGCTGAGGGGGCCTCGGGTTATCTCTTTTATTGATTATATCAGAAACTTTCCTATTGTTCTCAATTGTCAGTGCTATCTTCTGAGCTTTAGCCAGATCTCTTGGGAATCTATTTCTCAGTTCATACCCTGTTTTGGGATCAAATGCATTTAAATAAACACTTAAAGCTACATAATCTGGTAGCCTTGATCCAGGAGGCACCCTAGTCTGCAAATTGTTGAATCTTTGGTTGAAATCATAAATTGAATCATTCTGATTTTTTTGAATTTGCATCAACTCATGAAGAGCTATATCTGGAGCATTTAGATTCCCACACTGCTCTACGAACCTGTCCTAGAATATTCAGAGATAATTAATTGAGGATGTTGGCAAGCTGTTGAACCAATCCCTAGCATCTTCAAGAAGTGACATCATAAATAGCCTCATATGAAAATCTTCATATGTCACACCTATGTCTTGGATGAAAATGTTGAAACTCCTTAAATATTCCTCAGGAGTAATTGCATTACTTCCTATGAACTTAGGCACCATACCCCTCCAACTACTATCCATAGGGTAAGGGCAGAGATGGAATCCTGCCAAATCAAACTATCTGATCATTGTTGTATACTGGTGGCGAGGAGGAATAGGTGGATACTGATATTGGTTCATAGGATTTTTGTACTGCACATTATGTTGTGGGATAAAAGACTGACCAAGAGGTGGATGCATAGCAGTATGCTATGTGGGAATGTGAGGTGGATGATTTGGCTGATTATAGTGATTTCCTATCTGATGGTGAGGAGACGCTGGTGGATTTGAAGGCCCTACACCATGATTACCCTACTTATGTGGTGGTACATACTTTGGGGGAGACTTAGTTGTTTGAGCAATGTTTTGATTTTTCTATAATTTGAATTCTTTCAATGCTTGTATCATCCAGGCCTTTTCCTGTTCTTCTCTTTCTTTACCCTTGGATTCAAACAGTGCCTTGATTTCCTCAAAACTCAAAGATTCATAATCTTCTTGAGGAGATGCATGATCAATAGGTTCATTCTAATTATCATACTCCTGCCTCTTTCTAGCTTCAAACTCAGCCTATTTCTGAGGATCAAGAGAAGGGAAAGGATTTCTTTGATCTTCTGGGGTACAAGGCTCGGCGCTTGAACTATCTCTCCATGTATCATAGCAATTGTATGTTTCACAATGTGCTCTTGGTGGTTTACCTTTGTCTATTATGCACATGTCCTCATTGATCCTCTTTCCTTTATCAGCACTGTCATCTTTATGTATCCACTTACTACTGCTAGCAAGGGCTCCAGTATGACCTCCCCTATACTGAGATCTTCTTCCATTCATGATGAACAACTACAAAATTTCTGTCAGAGTCACCACTCACTTTTGTCAAAAATGAGAAAAACTTGATGTTTCTTATTCCCAGTGGAGTTTATAAAATTCCTGACTCTATGATTAAGGCTTTGATTCTGAATGTATTCACCAGTAGATTCGCCAATTTGTTAGCTCTCAAAAACACAGGCAAGATGCATCAAGAGGCTACCAACCTCTTGATACGCTTCAGGGTAACAGACAAGGTCAAGAGAACTCAACCTTCTACTCTTCAGGTGCTACCAAACCTAGGCGGGTGTACCTTTCTGAATGAAGCAGACTTGACTTATGATTATATTTCTTGCACAATGATTTGTCCACAATGGTAGGTGGAAGTGAACAAATGAATTCAAACTTCATAGCAATAATAATCTTTTGATCTAAATCCTAAAGTGCTTAATTAACAGATGTAAAGAAACTGAATGAATCAAATGATGAAATTGTAGAGACCAGTGCCTTGTTGGGTATGTAGAGTCAAATGGAATCAAGATACGCAACACTCTCTAGAGAAAACTCAAATTATCTGGCATACATTTTGTTTACAACTTGTATAAACATTCAATTTTGTAACTACTAAGCTCTACTTTAACAATCCAGATGAATCTCTCTAATTACTATGATCAACTAAAAGGATTTAATCTTTGCTTGAAAGAACCAATTGATTAATCACATAGATACAACAAATGTGCATTGATAAACTGAACATAAACTTGTTATGTCAATTTAAACAACAAGAAAGCATCAATCTTAGAGACAACTTAGTAGTATTTTCATTAAATTCAACAAATAATTGACACCAGAGAAAATGTAGCAACATCAACTAATTTTCATAAATACCTCCATTCTGAAATCATGCAACAATAGTCTCTGATATGATAATTTTATTCTACTGTATCTACTTGCTGTATCTCAAAATCTAATAATTGATCCCATTTTACAATTACAAAATGCCCATTTATACACCAGCATCAAGAAAATAAATCAAATTGAAAAAACCATGTTGGCTCTCCATAGAATTCAGGCTCCAATCATGTCGGCCTGCAACCATTCTCAAATGTGTACATGTCGGCCACAGTATTTGAAATTTTTTAATCACTAGTGAAACAGTCGGCGAGACATAACGTATAGTTATGCCGAAGGCAATTCAATCGTTGATCGCTCTGCGTGCTCTATTCGCTTTCGCTGTGACTGAGTGATGTCAATGAGATATCATACAGATAACAAAATGTTATATCGAAATGTATTCCTTCACGTACTTTCCATTCGATGAGACACGAGGAATTTCTTATCGAGCAGCACTCTTTTTGTTCTGTTCAAAGTCGTGGTGAATTATTGTTATCAGGGAGATGTCCTATAGAGCACATTATGTCTATCTGAAAGCCTCTTACCACCTGCATATCGCTATATCATTCTGTTTGTTACACCAAAGTCATGGAGTATTCTTATGTTCCTTTTTTGTGACACTGCGATATCGGGGAGACAATATATCGAAATCATTATGTCAAGCTGAAAGTCAATTGTCATTTCCAAGTCGCCAAGATAATAGCATACTCGGGGAGACCACATGTAGATCACACAATGTTTCACCGAAGGCTCCCATCTATCTCATATGTCGCTATGACAATCCAACTTTCATGCCAACAAAATCACCTCTACTTTCCACTCGGCGAGACTCAGGCACCTTGCGAAGACCACACATCAAAACAAATAGGTCACATGGAGCAGTATCCTTTGTTATATTTATCTTCATCAAGACATTCATATTTTCTTCACTAAAAGTTACATGAAAGAAAACCTTTGTGCTCCGTCGGTGAAATACTCTTCACTTCGCTATGACTCTCCATCGAAGCCACCTTAGTCTCATTGAAAGGCCTAATTAAATAAATTTCATGTGTAAGGTCAGTGAGACCGAAGTTCACTCGCCAAGACCTTATATCGATAGCTTTATCTCTCACTGAGTTATTCCTTTATTTGTCGGTCGGTGTGACAAAATGAAATCACTATGACATTGCACCGATACTACCAAGCTCACATCGATGAACCTCCATATACTTAGTCAGGGAGACATGTTGAATTTGGTAAGACACTATCCCGATGGCCAAAAACTCATGCTGATAGATGTTTCCACGGTCGCCAAAAAAACTTGAATATTACATTGATAGCCAACCACAGATGAATGTCGGTTGCCGCAACAGTGGACAAGTCTTGTTGATATATCTGTAACAAACATATGTTAACGCACAAGCAACAGGTTGGGGAGACCAAAAAAAACCTATGCCGATATGGATCACGACAAGAAAATGCATAACTCGATGGATTCTATGGGGTCGCACAGCCAGAATGTGGGTGAAGCATCATGAAATGAGGAAAATATGCCAAAGGTAGACCTCGCATGGAGACTCAAGGAGATGAAAGATGTGCAAAATTCATCATACATTTATAGTTCCAACAGTGCCAATTCGAGCACCGTTGGCAAGCACCATTGAGCCTCTAGTCATCTTACAACCACCACTCGAGAGTGAAACTTGCACACCAACATCATTAAGCTTACTAACAAAAAAGAAAAATCTGAGCTAGACTTGGTATGTCCATAACATCATCAATTCCTTTTATTCTTCCATTAGGAAATTGAATTCAGACTCTTGCTCGGCCAAAAATTTCAAGAGATGAATCACCTGCCAAATACACCTTTCCACCAACATACTTTTCATACTTCATGAGCCAATCTTTGTGAGATGTCATGTGAAAAGATGCAGCTAAGTCAATTAGCTAGACATCATTTGACGCCCGAGTCACCAAGGCTATGATGAAAGCATTTGAGTCACTCTAAGAAGAATCCTTATCTGAAAATTTCTTCTTCTTTGTCTTTTTCTCCTCTTTACAATCCTTCTAAATATGACCAATCTTCCCACAATTCCAACATTTTTCCTTGGACTTCTTGCTAGGAGACTTAGATTTCCCTTCATATTTGGATTTAGACTTCTTGTCTTTATTCTTTGATCTAGCCATTATAACAAGGGCCTCCTTGGCCATCTCAGAAGATTTCCTTTGCATATCTTTTGATGACAACGAAGCAACCACATATTTTATCTTGAAAGTGGTTGTTGTACTTCCAATAGCCATCACCAAATGATCCCATGTGTCAGGTAAGTAACATAAAAGAAGCATACAATGATCCTCCTCCTCTATCTTCACACCCACAAAGGCCAATTGAGCAACAATCATATTAAATGAATTCAGATGGTCTGATATGGATGCTCCTTCTTCCATATTCAATTCCAGTATAATTTCTTCCTCAAAAATAACTTATTCACTAAAGACTTTCCCTGATAAATATCACCAAGTTTCTTCTATAAAGAATTTGCAGTCTTCTCCTCATGGACATTCAAGAGAACAAAATCGGCTAGAAAAGGTCTTATCATTCCTTTAGCTTTTCTATCTTCAAGGTCCTAATCTTCTTGTTTCATGCCTGATGGTTTTCTCCCCATAACAACAATCCAAAGATCTTTATCCACCAATAGGCCTTCCATTTTGAGTTTCCACAACTCAAAATTATTTCCATTAAACTTTTCAATTTTTATTTTTCCTGATGTGCTTTCCATCTCAATCTGTAATCAAGACAATTATATTTCTCTACAAGACTCCCACTAAACAAAATTAGCAGAAAAAACCAACCTACCCACAAGGATAACACAACTAGCCAGGCTTTGATACCACTTGTAAGGAAAGCTCAATGCGAAAACACCTTCCAAACGCAAAATTCTCAGGAAAGAAATACAAAGAAAATCATTTAATTGGAGTTATAGTCATTAAGGTGCACATTAATTAGAACACGAGAATATACAATTTAACACACAAAATTGAACACCAAATTTTATGTAGGAAAACCAAATTATGGGAGAAAAACCAAGACACCAAATAAAACCACTTTGTATTATAGTAAATCAATTACATACAAAGTTACAGACTCCCCCAAGATGTTAATTCACAACAACAAATAGTTCTATTCTTTCACATTGTTACAATGCTCATACAACATACAATGTAGAACAATAATCACCTAAAACTCATCAGACAAACTTTTTTCTCATTTCAGAGTATTACAATATATATTCAACATCCAACCATGGTCGCTTTAGTTCCAAAAAACCAACTGTTTCAACTGTACACGAACTATCACAAACTACATCGGCTTCGATGTCCATTCAGTTTCCAACCATTTAGTTGCCAAGCCAACAAACAACCATCACTTTCCATCTTAGCACCAGTCAATTCTAACCACAACATTCTCCATGAGTTACCAAGTCAATAGATGTACACCACTCAGTTAATTCCATATGTACTCCCACAAGATTCTGTCGAAATTGACATGGGGCGTGAAATTAGCGAGCACTATTGGATTCATTTAATCATATCCATTGATTGAATACATTTCCATGATGAGGATATTTCATAACATAGTGGTGTCCACTATCATCATGACAACTCATCACTAACAAGCCAATTCCTACACACCTTGCAAGAGTCACTTGGGACACACCATAGGAGGTGCAAGGTTAATGGGTGCCATTAGATTAACCTCATCACAACTATTTATTAAGATATATGACATCACACCACTGTGGTCCCCACTGCCATTATGACATCAAAGTCACCACCACTAGCTAAGCCCACAAACTCCATAGGAGTCTGTCAGGACCCACCACAAGAGGTATGAGGTTAGCGGGCGTCGTTGGATTCTTACAACTGTAGCCATTGATTAAGATATGACGTCAATGTCATCACTACTAACCAATCCTGTAAAAAAATGCTATGTCGTTAGAAAACCAAACTTTAGAACCTCTATCAGAGGTTATGGATTTCTCAAAACCCGCAACATGCTGACAACAAAGAGAACCTCAATATTGCTAAGTCAGGAGGTTATGAAATTTCAGAACCCCGCAACATAGGTTCCAAAGTTATGATTTTTAGGGATCCCGCAACATACATGCCAATAAAAGGAAAAACAAGCCAAGTTCAAAAGTTCCAAGCCAACAAGTTGAGGAACATTTTCAAACAATTATGAATCCCCTTCTAAACCTGAAGGGGAACATGATAAGTAAAATTAGAAAGTCGAGGAGCATCAATAAAATTTATGACTTAGGAGATTGAGCCATTATGGATCTTATTGTACATGTTAGGCGACCACCTATGGTCAAGTCTTTCATTTGAAATTATTTCCTTAATATTAAAAGGGATATTCTAGAATCCCTAGCAAACCTAATCTAGGTAGGAGATGCCAACATTAGACACCACATGTCAGCTACCATATTACCTTTCCTATAGGTGTGGAAGATCTTATATTGAAGAAAAGTTCGAAGAGAATGTTTGCATTCATCCATCACAGTCACTTATCAACTAGAAGGATTGATAGGGACACCTTTTAAGATATTAATGATGAAAAAGAGTCACCTTCAATAATGACCTTGCTACATCCTTTTTCTTTTAGTCTTTTAATTCCCCAGAAAGTTGTTGTGGCTTCAACAACATTACTAGAATAAACCCCTAGGTTTTGGGTGTATCCTTCAATGAGGATATTGTCTCTAATCACTCCCCTCAGAGTAGCCATACTAGGGTTTCCTTTAGAGCAACCATCAAAGTTTAATTTAAACTAGCCTTCCTTAGAGGGAACCCACTTGGTAACCTTCCTACTCAAGATTTTGGCCCAATTGATTCAAGTGATCATGTATAATGCCCCATAATTATTTAATTCTAATGTATCGATAAGAGGGAAAATCTTTTGGTAAACCATAACTAGTCATATTTATGTTTTCATGTATTTGATACATAAAGAAATGATTTTACCATATATTTTCATGATCTATTTTATTTTTGTAAGTGGTGGTAGTTCAAAGATGAAAGATCTTACTCTTCAATAAAAAGAAACACTTTATCGAACTTCCCTCATTACTTAGCATGAATGGATGATGCATTAGACTCTAAATAAACATGAAGATACTTTTTATTTTTATTTGATGAATTTCATAGTTTATCTCTCTATTGCAATGGATAGCAATATTATATTGACATCCCAAATTATATAGTAAACTATATTTTTGGGCTTCGTCATGAAAAGAAGGCTATATAGGTTTTATCTTGTTTACAATGCAATGGGTAGTGGGCAAGGTATTACTCCTCTTAGATCATTAATACCATCTGAATATAGATATTGTCTCTATCTTCATTAGGGTATTCGATGTCAAAGAAGAAAAGTGAAAATGAGACTATAAGACGATTGATAGTAAAATAATATTTAAAAAGAATTATATTGGGTTTTTGAGTGAAAATTTAAGACAGCAAGCCATGGTCAAGGATTTTTGCAAGTTAACATGGTCCTCTCTAGTTTGGTGATGAGGTGATTATGGTTTTTTGGATGCCCTTTCTACACATTTGTGATAAAAAGAAATAACTTGCTTGATAGAAGAAAGCAAATCATGCCATATCTTTCCTTAAGATGATACTTCACTATATTCAAGGAACTTGATGATGTATGACTGAATATGTAGCAAGGATTGAAAAGACTTGGTTTGGTACATATATATTTTAATTGGGTGAGAAATTTAATGATTACAAGTTCACTTTTAGTTATATCTTCCATATGTTTTTTGGTCAAGCAACAAGTAGCCTACAATTTCTCTATCTTCTTGAGGTTGAGTATCGAGGTGCTATGAATGCCACCACTAAGACCATATAGTATCAAAAATTTCACACTAAGTTTGGAATCACTTTCTTTCAAAAAAAAAATATTCTTTTGTGAAAACTACAATGTTATACATATCTTGTAGAACCTTGTTCATTATATGAGTATCTCGAAGCACATTAAGGTCCACATGCACAATAAAAAAAAAATTGTTCAGTAGTAGTCCATTGATCCTTACAACTCTCCAAATTTATTGTAGCTTTCAAATGACTTCACTTAAAACTTTTATAAAAACATATTTTCTTCACTTACAAGCTTTGTCGGGGGTGTAGGAGGCTTCACTAGGTGGATATATAGAAATATGTGGCTAAAGTCAAGTTTATTCTTCCTTGTCGTACAATAGGTAATAGTCATGAAATTCCTCCTTTTGGATCATGAATATCATGTGAACACATATGCTTTTTCTATGTTCATTAGGGTATTATTAGATTTGAAAGATTAGAAGAATTTTATGTTTAAAAAGAATTGTACTAGGGGTTTGAGTAAAATGCTTGAGATGGTCATGCTCAACCAAGGATTTTTATAAATTTAATGGTCCTCTCTAGGCTGGTAATGGGGTGATTATGGGACTTTGCGTTTCCTTTTTACATATCTACAATGAAAATGAAGCAACTTGATAGAAGAAAGAAAATCATGCCAAAGCTTTTCTTAAGAGTATTGCAGATATTGAATCCCCAAATTACATCAAATAAGGCTTCATTGATGATAACTATTATTTTGAAGAGATACAAGGGTAATGAATGATAGGATGGATCTTGTTTTCCTTTGGGTCCAATACTATATCCAAATAAGGACTATAACTATGTAGTTTTTTTGTATAAATGTAAAATAATTTCTCTATTTTATTTTTGTCCCACCTTTTACGGTGGTTAATTGTAAAGACTTCAATTCATGTTTCTAATTATCATTATAAAGGGAATGGTCCATAGAAAATCACATTTCACTAATCAAAATAAAATAGATCTTTGAAAATAAAAATAAAGTAAACAATGTAAATAAATTATAATAATTCTTAAGTAAATAAAATAGCGAGCTAAACAAACATTTCTTGGGATTAAAATAGATGTATTTAAGTTATATATATACTAGTTTACATGCCATAATTGAATTCTTCTTGACTATTTGTTTAGTAATTGTTAGCTCTTAGAAATTGCACCCTATGCAAAGTTATGAACAACTGAGCTTTCTAGAGAAATATGAGATCACTTCAAGGCTATGGGTCACCTAAAGTTGGAATGAACCTCTGGAGAAGGCCAGCTTGCTTTGTGTTATCACCTAACTACTGATCTTTGTAAGGAAAAGGGAGAAGGAGTGCATAAAAATGAAAATTAAATCCTATGGTGATACACCAGAATGACAAGAGCAATGAGACACTCTGGTTACACTTGAATATTGATGATGGATATGGGACTGCACAACAAGTTTTTGTAGATAATGCATAAGTATTTCACAAACAGGTTTGACATGCACACACTTTTAAGAAGGAAAAACAATTTTTCATAAATTAAAAGCTCATGTGCAATTTAGTAAACACAATTTGTAATCTGCATAATACTACTTTTGCAAAGAGAGGCATGCTATTATGAGACAAAGCTATAAGGAAATAGAAAGATTTCACGAAGTAGCTTGATCAATCACCTGAAAATGCACAATATTTTGCAAGAACCAGAAGGAAAATTGAACCATCAATGGTAACCAATGTAAATTCTATTTATCATGCTCCAAAATGAATTACAAAAGTTTGATAATCTAAGAAAGGACTGCAAAAGTCACAAACTCTCGAAAAGCATCAGAAGAACTCCTTTACAAAGAGGCAAAAATGCCATATATACAACAAAACTCAAATGCGTCGGCCTCTGCTCGATGGCTTACAAAAATGAGTCGCTTGCTGAACAAGTCAGCCCTCAAATCTTTTGAAAATAAAGCTAATGCATTCAATGTGCATCCCCGTGTCCATGTCGGTGAAAAGATCACTCGAGGGATGGCCTTTTAGATCTTTTGCAACCATCACATTAACTTCTGGCCTCCATGTCCACCCTCGAACTTCCATCAGAGCTTCCTTGAATGCTCTGAAGTATGGTCATTAGTGACAATCTTCTTTTGCTAGCCGCCATCCCAATTATCCTCACGACTCGTCCTTTCTATTCTTCTCCTATTCTAGACCCTTCCACAAGTTGACCTCTTCTAGAAACAGCATCATATTTTCCTATTAGATCGCCACACCATTGCTTCACCGAGCTGACCCATTTCGCGCAAATTCTGTTGATCTTCTTTTCATGGGTAGTCAATCACTCAAATGGACAATGGTTCACCTTTAGTTCTCTCTGATTGGGCGAACACACTCCACGCAAGATTCTCAGGTGGTCAAAGGTCATTTAGACAGAATCGCATGTCGGTGAGACACTAATCATGTCTCCCCGAAGCGAGTACACCTCATAGAAGCTATCGGCATAACACGCGACGGTCGACAAGACCTCATAGCGAGCGGCTAGAGTCATATCGACAGCCACAGTGGTCGCCGAGACAATCGCATTCGGCAAGAGGTTATGTCAATCTCAAGATTCTTCGGCGAGCTTATTTCATCTCGGGGAGACTCTATCCTGTCGGCCACACATCAAGGCAAAGACTAACCAGTCGGCCAGGAGTCTCGACAATATTTATAATCTTGCGAGCCACTATCGGTGAGAGCCCCATCTGTCAGTGAGACATTACATCGAGTGCAAAAACTTTCTCCAAGCTCATACTTCATTTCTACAAGACCCTGCTTGGTTGGTGAGACTTCATAGCGAGGCCACAATCTTTCGGCAGAACACTACTAGGTCAGCCAAACACTATGTCGAAGGAAACCCCTTTCACCAAGACTTCATTGGTTGGCAAGACCTTATGCCGAAGGAAAAATATTTCGGTGAGCTGAGAGCACCTCGAGGAGACTCCTTCAGGTCAGCGTGACTAACAACCATCGGTGAGACATCTCCTCGATGGCACCTCCTTTTGCCGAGACCTCATGCGTGACCACCATTCCATGTCGGCAAGACCATATTGGGTCGACAAGACTTCCCATCGAAGCCATCTTGTTTCGGCAAGAGCTCACTTCATTTCGGGGAGACTCCATCCTATTGTCGGGACCTCATGCCAAACTTAAATCTTTCACCGATGCCATTTCATTTCAGCAAGAGTCCACCTTGTTGGTGAGACCTTACCCCGAAGACATGCCCTTTCGCTGAACTCAAACCTTTCGATGAGACTTCGCTTGGTCGGTGAGACTTCATATATGTCGAGGAGACATATTAAAACTCGTGGTGATCAAGATGTCTGGGCAACCAGCGTATGTTAAATGAGTAGAACCCACTGCTAATCGGCAAGACATCTAAAAGGTCTCAGCGACCTTCCTCTTGAGGAATTTTATGCCAAACTGGATTGAGGCATGCCTTCCAACTGACTTCCTTGAGAGATATCATCGGGTGTATGATTTAATCCTGCACAACAATGTCCCCATTTGGCCTTCATGAATACTTGAAAAAATAGACCCCTGCCTAACTGAGCTCGTAGGTGAAAATTAGGTAACATTTCTGGTGACCTCAGCTGGATGTTTGCCTACTAAACATGCAAACCAGTAGCCTAGGTGCATCCATTGGGCATGGAGTCATTGTTCTGCTCTTCAAATTTTTGAAAACCTTGTAACTTAGCTCAAACCACACAAACTAAAAGAAACTACTGCAATTATGTTGATGACAGAATCTGAAAAACAGGTGCAGCAACTGCACTTATTGAAAAACATGACAAACCTAAAAATGAAACGTGCCATGGGGCACTTATTGCAAGCAAAAAAAAAAAAAAAATTGAACTGTTCAAAACTACAACTACTTTATCCTACACTACCCAGCAGTGGTAGTGATCAGACATAACCGTTCACTGGTTGTGAGAAAAAACTTCCCTTTCTCACCTTGACATAGGACGTGCTTCCTGCTTTCAAATTGTCCAACAGTGATGAAACAAAAGTAAATGTTGAGTGTATAGATTAAACACCTCCACAATCATGAAAATTGCCTCCCTTTTTGTGTTAGATAAGAGGTGCTTGGAGCTATTTTGAATAGGTTGAGCAACCTGCATTAATTCCTTTTGATATTGAATCCCAGGCTCCCAAGCAGGTAATTCAACTGGTAACTCCTCTAGGCTGTCTCTCAACTATGCCAGGTGCCTGATAGGACATCCCCTTGTCGAGACACTGAACTTGTAACTTTTAGCCCCTTGTTGATCTCTAAAGACTTCATCTTTTCCTTGAAAAGATGTTGATTGGAGGTAATATGTAGGTTGTTCATTGGCTACTACAGTTTGATCTTCTTGAAAAAAATTTCTATTATTGTTTATAAGAGGATCAGCTATTCTTTCTTTCAGCTCTGTAATGAAAAAGGAGTCCTACTTCTTTGCATCATGTATAATAGTCTCTAAAAAGAAATAATTAATGTTTTATTTGGTTGAATCTTCTTGACTAAAGAGCTAATATCCCTGTTGGATAACTGAAAACAAATATTCAAACTATGGTTCCTTATGCTCTTTGTCCATGACAAAATATAACTCCTCAACAAAGTGGGGTAGCTCATCAAATAAGTTCATAGGCTGCAAGGCATTATCTTCTACAACTTTTTCAATAGTCTCACTGACTTGAATGGGTTGATCACATGCTTCCCTTTCATATGATACTAGCTCATCATCTATGTTAGAACAAAAAGCTTTTATGATACCATCCAACTCATAATTTTGCATTAAATCTAGATGATTTTTATCATTTAGTTGCTCCATACCAGGAATAGATGCTATCATGCATGTGCGATCTTCATCTTCATCAACAAATTGAGGAAGTTCATCGAACAAGTCAGCAATATTCTCTGGCTGTTCCAAATCAACTGGTAAATCAAGAACCTACATGCTCTCTTTAACTTGCTCAACATAACCAGGTAGTTGGTCAAATAAAGAAATTGAATCCTCCTCCTTGGGTAATTCCTTTTCCAGTGAAACTTAGGCATCCTCTGTCTGCAAGTGAATATCCTTAACTAGTAATCCCTGCATTTTGCTTTCAGCCATTTTATAAACAGCATCATAATTTTTTTCAAATGAATAAAAATCTAAGGGGTTCAGTAATGAATTTGATTCAACATCGTCTTCACATGTACTATTGTTGTTTTGAGTAGTGAAAATAGCAAGAACTTCCTGCTCCTTCTATTCATTCTTTTCCTACTCTAATCGGTAAACTTCCAAAGCTAAACGCAATGGGTTTACGTTTCTGACCTTTTCCATGAGGAGTAAAGTGTCCTTATCAATGGGCTGCTCTGTAACCACACTAGGATGTACTAGATTAGTTTCCTTTACTTGTGAAGGATGCATGGTTGTAAATTTTGAAACTTCATACCTTGGAAGTTCTTCGCCTTAAAACCGATCTGAAATGCAAGAAGTTGTTTAGATATCATGCTTTTGAGGAAGCAAAGACTTCATTTGCTCTTCTTTTGTAGCTAACTCCCTCTCAAGCCTATTCTCAATGTATCAAGCTCCTATTGCCTCCTAAACTCTTCTATCTGCTTTGTGATGTCTAACAATACATCCTTCATGTTATTCATGTTACTTTTTATACAATCAACCTCTTGGAGCTGATTCTAGACATATGAATATTGATCTAAAGGCTGAGCAGGGGTGGGTGGAAGGTAAACATGTTGAGCATGCTGATAGGCTGCTATTGCAGGGCTATTTGGGATAAAACCAGCAACATGATTGGCTTGATATGGCTGATAGGGTAGTTGGTTTATAGGATTTTCATGAAACGGTGGTGAAAACATGCTTTTTTCATAAAAACCAAACATGTTAAAGCATTTGAATTTTGCAAAACTTTTTTAAATCAAAGTGAATGGGACCTCTTTTTGTAAATGTGAACATACCAACACTTCATGTGTTGAAACTAGTGGATTGTGCTCGGAGTCGCCAAGTATAAATTTGTACCTCATAAAGGTAAAAAATGCACTATTGTATATACCAAGATAGCAGCTTGAATCTCTTGAAATATTTCTCTAAAGCGTGCTATAGAGGTCCCATTGGGTGTGCCAAAACTGTTAGCTCCTAGAAATTGCACCCTATGCAAAGTTATGAACAACTGAGCTTTCTAGAAAAACATGGGATCATTTCAAGGTTGTGGGTCACCTAAAGTTGAAATGAACCTCCAGAGAAGGTCGTCTTCCTTTGTGTTATCACCTAACTACTGATCTTTGTAAGGAAAAGGGAGGAGTGCATAAACATGAAAATTAAATCCTATGGTGATACACCAGAATGAAAAGAGCAATGAGACACTCAGGGTACACTTGAATACTGATGATGGATGGTAACCAAGGTAAATTCTATATATCATGCTCCAAAATGAGTTACAAAAGTTTGTTAATCTAAGAAAGTACTGCAAAAGTCACAAACTCTTGAAAAGCATAAGAAGAACTCCTTTACAAAGAGGCAATAATGCCATATATACAACAAAACTCAAAAGCGTCAGCCTCTACCTGAGGGCTTACAAAAATGAGTCAGTTACTAAACACGTCGTCCCTTAGATCTTTTGAAAATAAAGCTACTGCATTCAATGTGCATCCCCGTGTCCATGTCGGTGAAAAGATCACTCTAGGGATGGCCTTTTAGATCTTTTGCAACCATCACATTAATTTCTAGCCTTCGTGTCCACCCTCAAACTTCCATCAGAGCTACCTTGAATGCTCTGAAGTATGGTCATTAGTGATAATCTACTTTTTCTAGCCGCCATCCTAGCTATCCTCACAGTCTCATCCTTTCTGTTCTTCTCTTGTACTAGAACCTTCCACAAGTTGACCTCTTCTAGAAACAACATCATATTTTCCTATTAGATCACCACACCATTGCTTCATCGAGCTGACCCATGTCGCGCAAATTCTGTTGATCTTCTTTTCATGGGTAGTCAATCACTCAAATGGACAATGGTTCACCTTTAGTTCTCTCTGATTGGGCGAACACACTCCACGCAAGATTCTCGGGTGGTCAAAGGTCATTCAGACAGAATCGCATGTCGGTGAGACACTAATCATGTCTCCCCGAAGCGAGTACACCTCATAGAAGCTATCGGCATAACACGCGATGGTCGACAAGACCTCATAGCGAGCGGCTAGAGTCATATCGATAGCCACAGCGGTCGTCGAGACAATCGCATTCGGCAAGAGGTTATGCCGATCTCAAGATTCTTCGGCGAGCTTATTTCATCTCGGGGAGACTCCATCCTGTCGGCCAGACATCATGGCGAAGACCAACCGGTCGGCCAGGAGTCTCGACGATATTTATAATCTTGCGAGCCACTATTGGCGAGACCATCATCTGTCGGTGAGACACTACACTAAGTGCAAAAACTTTCTCCGAGCTCATACTTCATTTCGGTAAGACCCTGCTTGGTTGGTGAGACTTCATAGCAAGGCCACAATCTTTCGGCGGAACACTATCAGGTCAGCCAAATACTATGCCGAAGGCAACCCCTTTCGTCGAGACTTCATGGGTTTGCAAGACCTTATGCCAAAGGCAAAATCTTTCGGCGAGTTGAGAGCACCTCGGGGAGACTCCTTCAGGTCGGCGAGACTTTTTGCCGAGCTCAAAACACTACGCCAAAGGGAGAATCCCTCGGTGTGACTAACAACCATCGGTGAGACATCTCCCTGATGGCACCTCCTTTTGCCGAGACCTCATGCGGGACCACCATTCCATGTCGGCAAGACCATATCAGGTCGGCAAGACTTCCCATCAATGCCATCTTGTTTTGGCGAGAGCTCACTTCATTTCGCGGAGACTCCATCTTGTCATCGGGACCTCATGCCGAACTTAAATCTTTCCCTGATGTCATTTCATTTTGGCAAGAGTCGACCTTGTTGGTGAGACCTTACCCTGAAGACACGCCCTTTCGCCAAACTCATACCTTTCGGTGAGACTACACTTGATCGGTGAGACTTCATATATGTCGGGGAGACATATTAAAACATGTGGCAATCAAGATGTCTTGACAACCAGCGTATGTTAAATGAGTAGAACCCACTGCTAGTCGGCAAGACATCTTAAAGGTCTCAGCGACCTTCCTCTTGAGGATTTTTATGCCAAACTGGATTGAGGCATGCCTTCCAACTGACTTCCTTGAGAGATATCATTGGGTCTATGATTTAATCCTATACAACAATATCCCCATTTGGCCTTTATGAATACTTGAAAAAATAGACCCCTACCTGACTAAGCCCGTAGGTGAAAATCGGGTAATAGTAATATTGACACAAATTGAAAAGTGTTGATTTTAGTGGACCAACAATACTAAACATTGGTACACATTATTGTGATATCACCCTTATCATCGTTTGTTGATTTTATAATTTATTTCTTTACATGTTTTAGTTCTTTTTATGACTCAAATCTTGTATCTAGGTTAATTGATTGAGTGTTTTATTGCATATATTAGCCTAGATACCCCTTATAAGACTACATTTTAGTTATCTTCATATTTACATCATATTTAAATTCTTTACTATTTATTTGTTGTAATTGATAAAATGTGATCAACTTCATAAAACAATTATGATCTTAAATAGCTAAAAGGAAGTACAAAAGTTATTATGATGCCACACATCAATTATGATTAGTGTTAATTTTTAATGATAACATAAAAGGCCAATAAGAAAATTCAAGGCTTCATGTAGGTAGAATAGATCTCAACCAGAATGATACACCTTCTAATTAAGATCATCATTTCTATTTATACGTCAAACAACATACTAAATGATGATACCAAATTTTAAAAACGTCATCTAGCTTAACTATCTTCAATATAAAGCTTATGCAAGCTAGACTTACTTAAGTTTAAACTTAACCATTTCTTTTTTGATCTAGCTTGTCATGCTTTTACATTCATTGCTTTAGCTTGTTGATCTTGTGATGCTTAAACTCTACATAAGTCTTGGCATTGTATAAGGGAGGATTTTTCTCATCAATTAGCTCTTTTATGGGGCCGATAACTTTATTTGTGGGAGGAGTACAAAATACTGGCCTTGACATTCTCACTTTGTCTTTGCTCACCACACTACGATGTAAAACACTCTTATACTTTCCACTGGTCAAAACCTACACCATTTCTGTTACCATGAGAAAAAAACACAAAATTAAATAAAAAGAAAAGAAAAGAGAAATGAAGAGAAAAGATTAAATAACCTCCAATTGATCTCCATTGTGGACAATGATAGCATTGGGAACATAGTCTACACCAACCCAATGGGCATCTTTGTAGACTTGTAGACCTAGAACTTTATTGGGCACAAGAAGAGTCAATGAACTCAAGTAAGTATGCGGTTCTACTCCCAAAGCAAGTTCTAGTTAGGGACATGGTGGGTAGTAATTTATTTCATCTCCATCTCCAAATCCTCACCACCAAGTTCCTCTTTCATGGTGTGCTCTTCTACACCAAGATAGAGAGACAAGGCTGAAAGTAACATATTCACCACTTCCAAAAGTACTTTATCATATTCATCATTCACCTCTCTGCAATAAAATTATAAATATCGATCACTCAAAATTATAAATCATCTATTTTCAAAATTGAAATAACCTTCATTACATAAATATTAAACCTCAACAAACATAGATTCTTTCTAAAACACTTGATTGAATAAAACACTTGATTGAATGATATATTGATCACTGAAAACTATAAATCATCTATTTTCAAAACTAGAATAACCTTCATTATATAAACACTAAACGTCAACAAACATAGATTCTTCCTAAAACACTGGATTGCATGATATATTTTTATCAAAATTAATATAAACAAGTCAAAAATATATTTAGAGCACTGTAAAGAAGATATCTGAACTATATTTTTGTTCATCGTTCGCCTTAAATATGCGAGAATGGATGAACGTAACTGAGCATCACAGAGGTGAGGGACAAGTAAGTCATGTCATGTAGAAAACAAACGGTAATGAATAAGCAAATGGAAAGAGAGTAGGAAGTATACATATAAGAGGAAGGATGGTGAGGCCAGGTTTTGAAGTCACGTCTGGAAGGAGGCCACAGAACATGGAAAAAGTAGTCAATCCACTCGCTTTCCATCAATGTTATGGGCCAGGCGGGTGCCATAGCCCTCCAAAACACCTGCCGCCGCATTGTTGGAATAGCTCTCCTTTTCCTCCTGTGGAAGATCGAAGAACTCCTTCCCAACGGCCTGCAGGCGTTGAATGAGTTCCTCAGAAATTCCGTGGTTCACCACTTGGGAAAGTCCCCATTCACAGGCCGCGCTTCCTATCTCCGCTATGCTTTTCTCACGGAGGAGGCCAGAGCCACTTAAGTTGGCCATATCTATGAGCGGAACCTGCACAGGAGGTCCGTCTGTGTTGGCACCGGGCCTCTCGTGTTCAGGTCTAATGAACTCATCTGGTATTCTCTCCACCCCACTCCCAGCCAGGAATTGCACTCTAACCGCCACCATTCTGTGTCAGGTTCTTTATTTTATCGAATGCCTCAGCCCTGCCGTTTGATTGGTTGGTCAGATTATTTAACCGCGGACCGGTTGATGAAACACGTGACATCACCTCTCATTTTCGGCAAAGTAGGTACCGTACATAGGAATTAGTTAGTTTGTACGGCCATACGTATACCCAAAAATATGTGGTTGGTAGGCAGTCTAATATTTTTATGTTCGAGTAGATGTGAGTTTTTTAACAACTTGGGTAATGGGTAGGTAGTGAGACGTTGGAGGGAAAAGTTCTAGAGGAGTTTTAGAAGAGGGAGGGGGAATAATTGTGGAGGGTTCAATTGTTGTTATAGTTTTTGTATTTATAATATCAGTTTTATCATATATTCATATTATATATTATAAATAAATAGTTCACATGTAAATACAAAAAAAATCAATTGTTGGTCAAAATGGGCCCATACTTGAACACATGAGAACCTATGAATGTTATATAAAAAAACAAAAAATATATTGATAAATATTTTTTGTCTCAAATAAAATATATGCCTATCCACTATAAGTGTGTTATTTATAAAATAAAATGTTCATTTAATAAAATAGAAGACACTTATTTAAACAATTATTGTTATCATAGTGAAAACATATTGTTCTTATGTGAACAACTATTGGAGTAGCAATGTACAAGGAGTATTTCATATTAACAGTTTGTCCTATCACAAATATAAAAGGTGAGCACAATAAATTCCATGTATTTTCTCATTAAATGCAAAGGATTTTCAAAAGGTTTTAGTGTTCAACTATTGGTCCATTTTTGTTTGATATAAATTGTATTTTAAATAATTTTGTGTTGTTTTTATAGCAACGAATAATTTTGATGTGTTCAACTATTGGTCCATTTTGTTGAATATAAAAGGTAGATATAACAAAGATTTATGGTTACCAATAGGTATTTGGTCCATTTAGGTTGCATATAAGTTTTATTTTAAATAAAAATATGATATTCTACAAGAAAAAAATGATATTTTTTTGTTCAACTACAAGGGGGTATCATGATTAAGTTTTGGTCAAATCTTTAAAAAGTCAAAATTTGGACACTTCTTAATAGATGTGTTGATGTGACAAGTTGCATGATGATTCACATCTCCAAACCTTAGTTATAGATAAAAAAGAGGCAAGTCCACATTTAATTAAAAAAATGAAGGTCCTACGATATTCCAGGCAATCGCTACATACTCCCAAGTTAGCCCACATGACTACTAGCCCCTCTCTGCTACTTATTTATGACTAGAAATTGAGTGATACATGATGGCAAGCGTGTGTCTAGGAATATGTATAGCTACATTTAATTAGAGTATTGATGCAATGAATATATGGACATAGGCATGGAAAAGGGGATGAACGCATACATATGTGAGAAAGGGCAATGAATCTAATTGTATACAAAATTGTGCCATTTGTCAATATCTCTAAATGTATCAAGGAACTCTTATCAATTAATGGATCCAAAACTAAAATAGAAATGGCATGCATATGCAAATTAATTACCTTAGGTGTGTTGATTGATGAATCACATTGAAAACAAGAAAAATAAAATGAGGAAATAACACAAAGATAAAGCATAAAACAAACCTTTTTATGTCAAATGACCGTGCTCCTTGGATTCGACTCAAGTGAAGTGAACCCAATGCTCACTTGATTTTCTCCTTTAGATGGATGATGAATGATAGAATGTGGTTGCTTATGTTAGTAACATGATCTTATGAGGAAGTTGGATATAAAAGAGAGGACAATATATAGTTAAGATGATAGAAGATGATAAAATTGAAAGAAAAGACATTTATTTTTTGATTTTCCATGAGGAAGATAAAGGGTCAAGATGCGAAGTCTAATGGATGGATATAATTGAATGAGGGTGAGGATATGGATTGAGGGCTTATTCTTATTACAATTGTCACAAGATGGAGGCATGATAATGTCATGTGCCATAGGTGTAAGAGCTAGGTGCACTCATGCATGTGTGAGCACACACATAAGGAGGCTTGTGAAAGAGACAATTGAGAGAGGTTGGGTGGTTACCTTTTAACATGTTTTAGACTTAATTAAATATATATATAATTATTTAATTAAAGGTAGAGTGAGGGGTAAAGGTAAAGGATGAATTAAATAAATAATAAATATTAATTTAATTGGCTAGGACAAGGTAAAATCTAATATGGTTGGGTATGGACAAATTTAGGTGTCTACACATATAAGTTGGTCTATTGATGCCATGTTGGATGTTTCCAATGAACCTAAGTCTATACATACTAGGTCTATATTTGTAGTGTGTTTTTCCTTCTTGAGTATGTTTTTTCTTCCAACTCCACTCTTCCCTTAGAATTTCAAACTTTTCCTTCTTGGTGTTAGGGTTCAGGAAGATTGGAGCAATAAACATTAACAATTATATGTAGATTAAATAACCCAAAAATAACAATGAAGAATAACACAAAAGAGATTAAAGCACAAAATTTTAATGTGGTTCACCCAATATAGGCTACAGCTACAGAAACTTAGCCATCCAATGAGTTTTTTTAAAAAACAAAAGTGGCAAGCCACTGTATTTTATTATTTTATATATTATTATATTTACAAACCCTGGTTCAATGAGCATACCAGTAGGAAAAACCAAGTGAAGAAAACCTCCAGTTATAGCTCAAAAGTTACAAAACATTTTACAATTCAGGACCATATACATATAGAGAAGCCGAATTTTCCATTTGGCATTCATCTAACTTTTCGACTTACATGTCTATAATTCAAAAAATATAAAACATTTTGCAATTTGGGACCATTTACATACAGAGAAGCCAATTTTTCCATTTGGCGTTCGTCTAACTTATCGACTTATATGTCCATAATTCAAAAAATACTACACCATATACAATTTGAATTTTTGCTTAATGAAACCTGACCCAAAAAAGTAGCTAACAATTTGTACTCGAAGCTGTAATCTACATTATTATAGTCTGGCTAAAAAATTTCTCAAAAAAGTTTACATTCAAATACCCGAACATGTCAAAATTATAATAAAAAAAACTCACTTTAGCTTTCACTTATTCTTCTATCTGCATATTCTCCACAAAGTTCTCCCCTTGCTCACCATGACCCGCATCCATGTTCTGAGAATTGAGTGCAATATTCATATCTGGTACCATAGTAGTAACTCGATTCCTCTACATATCCAAATGTGCACTAACTGGTTGGTGTTGAATAACTAAAGAAGTTGCATGGATACAATTATGATAAATCAAGAAAGACACATAATGATATTTTTCTTTGAAACATTCAAAAATTTATCTCCCCACATGATGACTATATCTTGCCAATGCCGTGCTTGACTTTGGATGGAGAACTTTCATCCCAATAACACACTTGAGACACCTATAATTTCAAGGACACCATAGGTTAAACACTATTTACAGATGAATCTCTTCCAAACTTCTTGTAAATGGCCTCTCCCACTTTTGCACTTGAAACCACGCATGATAATTCTTTGGATGATAATCCATCACTGTTATAGCCCTTACAACTTTTTGAAAATTAATCCTTCAGAGGATAGTTATGCACTTATTGTTGTCAACAAAAATTTACTTTGGCCAAATAAATAGAGGAGCTTATGCCATAAGACATTAACTATCATGATGAAATAGAGTTTAGTATGTACAAAACTAAACTTGAACATTAGAAAAATGACATTTAACACATGCTTCATTGATCTCCTACACCTCTAGAATAAATGAATCATTTAACCATAAGATGCTAAATGCACTGAAAACTGGTAAACCATTTTAAGAAATAATGAGATGAAAACACCTATTACCATGCCGGAAGAATTAGTGCTTTATAAAAGGACAGATATAGATCCATGCATACCATAGCTAAAAGTTGGCAACTCCAAATTTCATTGTAGCTTACTAAGAAATACGAATAGGCTTAACCACACAAATGCATGATTACACCAACTGCCAACAACACAAAATTCTTAGATCATCATGAAATAGGAACGTGCCTCTAATTGAATCCAAATCATGTGAACCTGAATACATAATATTTGGCATACCCCCAAATCTACATAAACAATTAACACTAGGATTTGTGTTATTTGTTTGAAACGACATACAAACCATCTCAATTATACTGGCACCACATATGAATAGTACGATTCAGATATAGGCTTACAACAACTTTGAAATTTGTTAACTTTGCTTCCATCACATTGATTCCTTCTTATGATATCATCAAATGATTCTTAAAAATACATGCATCTATAATGCTTTCATTTCTCTTTCATATATCTATCCAAGAAACTCCCACACATGTAGTTGTCAATTACACGTGTTAGATCTTTAATTACGTTGAATTATTTTTTCTTCTTCATAGATCTGAAAGGAACATTTGGCACTTGTAATTTCCAATTACCCATGTGTTGGCAAGTAACACACATTTAATTTCAAATTACACATGCATAGCCAAATCACCAAGTTAATTTTTTTACATAGATCTAACCAGAAACATAACACATTTATAATTTCCAATTACATACATGAAGTCGGATCATTTCATCTCCCCATGAAAATTTATCACATATATATGTATTTTTATTCTTGAAATATGACAAAACCTGTCTAACCTTCATAGATGTTAGAATTGCTATCTAGAGAAATCCAAATCTCAAAAATTGTACCAAGCCAAATTTACCAGATATTTGTACACACCAAAAAATTAACTAGCTAAAATGCCAAAAGTAACAAAGCCTTTCCTCTTTTGTTAGTAAAGCTTCTAAAATAGAATGCATCTTACCCAATGCAGCCACATGAGTAACTTCATTATCTACTTGATCACACTAATAGTTTTCCAAAAAAAATGCAACCATATTTCCTTCTCTATATGTGTGCAAGATGTGATAATTACCTACTTTGTCAAGCAATGACCATATCTGCTTAACAATATATTCTAGCTTGCAATTCTGAAGCTTACGATCTTGACATGCATTAATTAAAATCATTGAGTCACCTTCTACTTAAATCATAGGTAGTTTGAAACTAAGAACTAGCTTCAAACCAAACAAAAGAGCTTGAGCCTTCACAAAATTATTAGTTCCACACATCAATTTATAAGATTTTGCACATAACACTAAAGCTTTATGATCTCTTATAACCACCCCTACTCTAGATAAACCTGGATTCCCCCTAGATGCTCCATCTATATTTAGCTTAAAGATACCTGAAGGAGGAGGAGACCACACTATGGAATCTATGTTTACTTTTGGAACATACTGATGAAGATTACCTTTGAAAGGAAGAGACAATAAAGTCCATGAGGACATCAAACTTGAGTCCCAAGCAGTGAAGAGTGAGCCAACATGCTTTACTTTGTAAACATAAGCATTTACTATTTTAGATATTGACCTTTCCAATAGTAATAGCATTTGATCAATGTTCAATTTCTCTTTCCTAAAAATAATTCTATTTCTTGCCCACTAGATAGCGCATAATACTGAGCATGGTATGATGCACCAAATACTTGCAAAAATTATGTTTTATATAGCTACATATGGCCAACTAGTAAACAATTTCCAAATGGTGTCTGGCATAGTTGTTAACCAATTCATTTTTGCCACTACAAACAACCAAAAAAATGTGCTATTGCACATAAAAGAAAGAGGTGATTTATATCTTCAAACTCCTATTCACAATGCACATATTTAAAAGGAACAACTATCTTTAGTTTTTCCAGTTTGTCACTTGTTAGAATTTTATTTTGAATTGCTAACCAAGGAAAAGAACCTGCTTTAGGAAAAAAAATTGAATTAGAACAAAACTGATAGGCTCTTTGTTGTGATACTTGGAGGGATGCTTGAGAAATTGATTTGTACCCTTCTTTAACTATATAACAACCTATTTTTTCTTTAGAATAAATTAATCTATCAGGTTTGAATGAAAAATAGACTACTCTTTCTTGTAGGATAGATGAAATCTGATCTTTATGATTCTCATCTATTGCCTCTTTTGAAAAATCCTTCCACTTGAATTTTCCAGTCATGGAATCCACATTTTGAACATAATATTTTACTTTTGAGCCCCAAGCTTGGGACAAAAAATTTGCAGTGTTCTCAAAATTGAAATCTATAGCTAGATTTTGGTATCCATTCCAAGAATCTTTCCAAAATGAGGCTTCATTACCATCATTCACTTCCCAAGTTAGTTGAGGTAAGATAAATTTCCTACATGAGACCAAAAAATTCCACATTGCAGACCTAAAGGTGGATTTGCAACAATAAAAATTCTTGATGGGAAATGGTTATCTAGATATTTGCTCTACATAAGATGAAATTGCTTAATTGTAGGTTTTTCATACATTCGCCAAACCATTTTAGCTCCTAGTGCCAAATTCCTATCTAAAAAATTGTGAAGGCCTGCTCCACCTTTAAACTTCTCTAAACACATTGTTTCCAGAGATATCAGGGGAATTTTCTTTTTGCTATCCAAATTACCCAACCATAAGAATTTCCTAATCAGCTTTTGAATTTGAAAACTGATGGACTTTGGTGCTTTTAAAACTACGATATAGTAATTTGGAATCATTGATAATATAGATTTTATGAGTAAAATTCTCCCTACTAAAGATAAACTCTATCTACCTTTCCATGACAATATTTTAGCTCGAATGGTTTGAATGAGTTTTTTCCAATAAGTAATATTGTTCTGACTAGTAAAGAATGGGATACCAAGATATTTACATTGAAAATGGGCTTGTTGAAAACCAAAAAGACTCACTATTCAATTTTCAATATCAGATTTTGTATTGAACACATAAATTTTTGACTTTCCTTCATTTATTTTTTGTCCTGAAGCTCTAGTGTACTTATCCAATAATGACTTTATCTGCAAAGCTTTTCTTATTGAGGCTTTACCAAAAAGAAAAGTATCATTAGCAAAAAGAGAATGAGTCACTGATATGTTAGTATTTGGAATAGAGACACCCTGAGTGAGACCTCACATATATGAGCTTTGAGAAAAGACCTACTCAAAGCTTCATCTAAAATGATAAATAAGAATGGATACAATGGATCTCCTTGACGAACCCCTTAGGTAGATCCAGAAAAAACCAACTGCTGATCCATTTAATAAAACCAAAAACTTAGCACTAGACAAACATACCATTATCCACTTACACCACTTAGGAGAAAGCCCAAACTTCAATAACACCTGATTCAAAAAATCCCAATCAACCCTATCATATTCCTTCTGCATATCAAGTTTAATAATCATTGTAGACAATTTATTTACAGCAATGGAGTGCAAAGTTTCATGGGACACAACTGCTCCTTCTGTTGTTTCTCTCCATCTTTCAACCATAAATCTCTAGATTTCTATCTCCAATAGACCTCCTCTCTCAATAACAACTCCTTCCATTCCTCTTGTAATTTTCTCTATTTTTTAAATAATGCATTATCAAGATAGTTAGCAATAATTTTTTTGTTTACTACTTCTAACCTTTTGTAAACCAATTCTTTCTGCACAAATACATTTTAAAAACATGTTGATTCAAATTTTTTAGATGTTACTTCACTTGCTCCAATTTCTTGTTCAATTGAAACATTCTAGAACCATGAATAAAGGGTGCACTCAACCACCATTTCTTTAGCAAGAGAATAAGATTTAGATGTCTAAACCACATTGCCTCAAACTTAAAAGAGGATTGAAACTTTGTCTTTACTTTTTTTGCAACCAAATCAAGTGAAATAGAAAAATGATCAGATGCGGGAAAGGGTAGTATTTGAGATTGTAATTGATAATCACTTAATACCCAATTCGAAGAGATTAAGAACCTATCTAATCTCTCCAAAATTTGAAGGAAATTCTTCCTCCTATTTGTCTAGGTATATCCACCATTTTGTGTAATTACATCTACCAAAGTATTATCTTGAATGAAAGCAACAAAATCCACCATAACTTTCTTTGGAGGACATATACCACCTTTTTTCTCTAGAAAACTTGTAATTGCATTGAAATCCCCTGCAAGAACAACTTTTTCTTGCCCCTAAGCATCAAGTTTCAGTTTCTGGGTATCCCACAATAGCTTCTTGCCTACTGTACTATTAGGCCCATATACATTTAGCAACCAAAAAGATAAATCAAAGTGATTAATCTTCATTAATTGGAAGTTATGATCAAAAGAGACATTACTAATGCAAACTATTTTTTCATTCCAAAGAATAAGAAAACCTCCTGAGGTTCCTTGAGAGGGTGAATGAGAAGCTTTCCATTTGCTCCACTTCTTAGCAATAGCTTGAAAATATTCCTCAGAATTTTTAGTTTCTTGAAGAATAACTAAGTCTACCCCACAAGCATCCAATTGTTGCTTAATTTGCGCCCGTTTTTCAGGGGCATTTATGCCTTTGACATTCCATGATATTAACCTGATTGAGACTTGGGAGAGCAACAAGATCTCCTTGGTATTTTTTTTTTCAAATCTATACCCATTTGGGCATTTAATGTTGTCTATAAACCTTTTGCTATTTCTTCTTGTAACTTGACAGCTAAAGATTTCCTACCCCTTTTGGTAGGAGAACTTTTGCTTGAAAGAGGAGACAAAAAAGACTGGGAGATTGATAGTGATACCAAATCATTTGAAATATGCCCTTCCCCAAAAACTTCCAAAGCAATATCATCAATCATTTGTTCACCTACAGATACTAGAGCCTCATCAACAAATTTCTCAAACTCCTCCTCAAAAGGTAAAGTAGAGGAATGAACATTAAAACCAACAGAAGGCTGTTGAGACTGTAAAACATAATTATCCTCCAATTCTTGGTCATGAAAAATCTTTAACCTTTTATCACATTGATTAGACAATCCAAGTGTGAGCATTGAAGCACACTGATTCAATTGTTGAAAACTATCAAAATTGATCTGAGGAACCAAGAGCTTAATAGAATAAAGAAATATTTTCATAAGTGACAACAATAATTTCTCTAAGCTAGGTACAAAAAAAATAATAATAGGCTTAAAATGAGAGTAAAAAATCATGATAGCTAACCTTTCATTTCTAAAACCATTTGAGGATAAACAATCTCCCTTGTCAGAATTACTTACGTGAAAGCCTTCGACTTCCCCCAAAGAGAGATGTATGCAACAAGAACCTTCTACAAAATTCAACTGTGAAAAATTTAAAATCCCACAATGTTGTAGCCCTACACTACCTGATGAACTTGAGAATTAAACTGTGAACATGTACCCTTAATAAATTGATACCATTTGAAGCAGATATCAAAAACCTTAGAAATGAATGACAAATCAATCATTCAAAAAAAATCCTTATAAGGAGTAGCAAAATCCACGAGCGATCTATCATTCAATGAATTAACAGAGCTTTTGGATGAATGCTTATTAACATCCATGTTTAGATCCTCCAATTCCACACATTAATTGAAGAATGAATAGGTGAATGACATAAAAATAAAAATTTCTTTGGATCCTCAAATACCACCTTCTGTTTCCATAAGTCGTAACTTGACTTAATACTAACAAATGTCGGTAGAGTCTTAGAAACATCAATAAGCACACAAAGCCTGGCTGGTAATGATGGATTAGAGAAAAAAACTGAATCATGATGCAGATAAATGCCTAGTTGATTGCCTAGGACCTCAATAATGCTCAACTCTCTATACTCCAAAGGTAACCCTTGTAACAAAACCAAAAAGGGAACAAATTGAACCCTAGTGTGAGAAGGGAAAAAATTTGGAGTCCAAAGGGTTGTAAATAAATTGTGTCCTTCATAAATCCAAGTTTTTTTCTATAAATAGCATTTCTAGAGTCTTTATTAAAAAAATAACAAAAAAGAAACCTTCTTCCTTATCTAGAAAGAAAACATGGTTAGATCCATCCCAAGTTTGAAAAACCCAATTTTTCAAAAATTCAAGATTTGGAATGAATTTCCAAAACTTACAAATTAGGGCGACGTCCTTAAGATCATTAGTCTGTGGTTGAAGCATGACATGAGGAAGGGTAACATTGACTTGATCACTCCTCTAGATTTGTTTCAAAATCCATTTCTGCCCAGTAAAACCTAGAGCCTTATCCTTCCCCTGCATTTGGGACTTTGAATGAACACTTTGCACCTCATCATCAACACCATTTGCATTTGGGCCCACAAAAACCTTCTTATTGATAGGAATAGTATTTGGAAAAGTGAGATGAGGTCATTTGGAAAAGTGGTCGAGCAAGGAAATGAAGAATTTGGAACAAAGGGAGCCCCATAAATACTAGAACTAGGAATATTATTAGGAATGAAATACATTGCATAGGGAGCAGGAAAAACCTTATGAACATGTGGATAACTAGAAACCCCATCAGTCCACCAGTAGGAAGAACTTGAAAAATATGAATGAGATTCTGATTTAGGAACACAAATGTCGAATGGAGCTTTCCTCTCCCTGACAAGCGATTTTGTGGCATGCGAATGATGCTAAAACTTCGTAATGGGAGGCTTGAAAACTTGTTGGTCAAGAATCCAAGGCCCATTATGAAAAACATTGTAGGAGAACCTTGAAAACCTTTAACTTTACTAGAAAATACATGTTTCTCCTATGAAGACGACTTTACATATAAATCAAATGTTGATCTATTGGAAACTGAACCATTTGTGATGGGAAGACTAGTTGAAGGGACCCTACCAACTGCATGAAATCCCTTGGCCTCTATAGAATGGGTAGAAAATTTTGAATAATTATCGTTAATAGATAAATGAGGGTTCTAAGAGTTGTGGTCCTCCATCCTTTCGTATAAATTCATATTTTTTTGCCATCCAATGATTTTATTATCCAGTACAAAACTTATTACAATCTCATGAATACCATGCCACAACATATATCCCAACTACTTATAACAAGCTTTTTGGAAGCTTCTAGAATTAGGATTTTACAAAGTTAGTTTTCATTTGTCAGTTAACAAAAAATTTAACTACCGACCCCTTTACGTGTTAACCCCAATGAGGATACATTATGAGTGTATAGTATTTGCATGATCAATTGTCACATACCAATGATCTCCCACTTGGAGACTGATCAGGCTCCACACCAAACAATCTCCCACTTGGAGATTAATCTTGGATGAAACCACTGTACTTGTAGCTCCCACTGGATTATAGGTCTAGCTAGTTTCTTATGTCCACCATTATTAGTCATGAAGGCCAATGGAAACTAATGAGGAAATTAATTTATCCCATGTAACTACCTATGTGAACATATCTGTAGGATTATTTCTTTTGTGGATTTTCTCCAGCTTCAACTATCCATCCTCCAAAACTAAGCAGATGAAGTAGTATCTAAGTTGTATGTGTTTAGTTTTTTAATGTAGAGCTAAATTTTTAGCAAGATGAATGGCACTTTGGCTATCAGTGTACAAAGGGCTATCTTCTTGTCGTTGTCCCAATTCCTCCAAAAAATGTTGTAAACAAATCATCTCCTTGCTAGCTTTTGTAGCAGCAACATACTCAGCTTCAGTGGTTGAAAGTGCAACAACCTTTTGCAGCCTTGAAATCCAACTAACTATAGTACCTTCTACAATAAAAACATACCGTATAGTACTCCTACTATCAATATCACCCACCAGATCAGAGTCAACATATCCTTTTAGAGAAAAAATTGTTCCTCCAAAACATAGTTTCTTTGAAGTAGAACCTCTCAACTATCAGAGAATCCATTTTACCACATTCCAATGTTCCATTCTTGGATTTCTCATATACCTACTCACAAATTCCACTACATGTGCAATATTTGGTGTTGTGCATACCATTGCACACATCAAGCTACCAACTATTGATGCATATGGTATCTTAGGCATTTTATCTTCCTCACTCTTGTGTCTTTGGACACATCTCCTTAGTCAACTTAAAATGACTAGGAAAAGGTGTACTAATTACTTTTTCATTTTGCATGTTAAACCTTTTCAACAGTGCCTTCTCTACATACTCACTTTGAGACAAAAATAGTTTTCTGTTTGTCCTATCTCGTGTGATCCTCATACCAAGGATTTGTTTTGCTACACCCAAATCCTTCATAGCAAATGAATTTTCTAATTTTTTCTTAAGTTCATTAATATGCTGCATGTTAGACTGGACAACAAGCATGTCATCAACATAAAGAAATAGGATAATATAGCTGCCATTACCCAATTTCTTAAAATAAACACAATAATTAGAATTCAACATCTTTTGTAACCTTGTTTAGCCATAAAACTATCAAATTTTAAATACCCTTACTAAGGTGCTTGCTTCAGGCCATACAAACTCTTCTTTAACTTGTACACATATTCCTCCATACCCTTGACCTCATATCATTTTGGTTGCTACATGTATATTTCCTCTTCCAAATCCCCATGGAGAAATTTTGTTTTCACATCTAGCTATTCAAGATGCAAGTCTTTCATAGCCACAAGACTTAGAATAGTTCTAATAGAATTCATCTAAGTTACAACCAGAGAAAATATTTCAACAAAATCTATACCTTTTTTTTGTGCAAAACCTTTTACCACAAGTCTAGTCTTATATCTTTTCTTTCCTCCATCTTCTTCCTTCAACCTGTAAACCCATTTATTTGGAAATTCTCTTTTACCTGCAAGAAATTAGACTAAGTCCCAAGTCTGATTCTATAATAGGGAATCCATTTCCTGTTTCCATGCCTAGCTCCCCCTGCTTTTTGGTTTCTACCTGTATTGCTTCTTCATAACCTTCGGGACTAGAATCAGTTAATAGAATATAATGATGGAGAAAATCTTTCTGGAGGTCTAGTTATCCTTGTAGAATGTCTAACACTTGTAGGAGTTTGGTACCACTAGCACTTTATTTTTTGGAATCTCATCCAACACCACATATTCCTTTTTGGCCTATTCATGCTTCTTTCCTGTAGCTAATCCTTTTATATGACCTCATTGAATATAAAATATCTAATACTAAAGATTTTATGATTTTCATAATCCCATAACCAATAACCAAATTCATCTACTCCATATCCAATGAAGGTACAATTTTTAGAATTAGCCTCAAGCTTGGATCTATTTTCAATATCAACATGGAAAATAACTTCACAACCAAAGGTTTTCAAAAATAAATTGTTTACCTTTTTACCCATCCATGCCTCCTTTGGAATACCACTATCCAAATGATTTGAAAGTACCATGTTTATTAAATAAACAATAGTATGTACAACATCTACCAAAAAGTGTAAGGGTAGTCCGACATACAATCTCATGCTCCTTGCACGCTCCATAATGGTCCTATTCGTCCTCTCAAACACACCATTTTCTTGTGGGGTTCTAGGAACCATTTTCTTCCTACATATTGCATTGCATGAATAGTAATTTTCAAATTCTCTATTGCAATACTCTCCTCCATTATCAGATTTAAGACACTTCAACTTTTTTCCTATCTCATTCTCAACCAAAATTTTCCACTTTTTAAAAGTTTCAAAATACTTCTAATTTTTGTTTTAAGAAACACACCCATGTTTTCCTAGTTGCATCATCAATAAAAATAACATAATAGCAAGAGCCACCAAGAGAAGATACCTGAGCTAGTCCCCATACATTTGAATGCACAAGCTCTAACTTATCACTCTTTTTCTCTTTCCCAACTTTGAGAAATCAAACTCTTTTCTATTTTCCATGAATTTTTTTTTCATAGAACTCCAAGTAAATATGCTTTAGACCTAGTAACAACTTTCTAAAGTGAAGGATCTTCATCCCTTTGTCACTCATGTGCCCAATTCTATGGCGCCACCATTTTATTTTTGTCCCTGTAGTAAGTGCTATAACTGTCTCAGTAGTAACTATTTTTGTATTAGCTAAGGTAGAGTAAGTATTACCAGTACAAAAATACAATGTGCCTACCTTTTCACCTTTAGCTACTAATAATTCACCTTTAGTGACCTTCTAGATTTTGTCTGAAAATGTAACTTTGTAGCCTGCACTACCTAGTTGTCCTATAGAAAACATGCCTTACTTCCTATAGCAACCATTCATTTCCATTCTGCAAATTTATTTTTATCTTTCCTTTTCCAATAATCTGATAGGGTTCATCATCACCCAAATATACCTATCCAAAATCACCTTAAACATAATCTACAAAATATTTCGTATGGGGTGTGGCATGAAATGAATCCCCTAAATCAATTAACCAGGAATTATTAGCATTATCTAAACATAGAATTAAAGCATCCTACAATTTATTACTTGCAACATTAGCTTCCTTACTATCATCATGTTGTCCATCTCCTTGTTTTCCCTTTTGAGACCAACAATCCTTCTTCAAGTGTCATGGGTTTCCAAAATGCTAGCAATCTATTTTTCCTCTGGATTTGGATATGCCTTTCTTCGACTTCCCTTGTGACTTCCCATGATTTGTTGGGATTTTTCCTCTCTCCTTTGTTCTTCCCCTACTCTTTACAGTAAAAGCATTACCTGATGTTGAACTCACACCTATGCCTTTCTGTTGCATTTCCTCACTAAGGATAACACCAGCAACATCATCAAATTTCAATGTATTTGAACCAGAGATAGAGTTACTTACAACCATTAACAAGCTATTCTAGCTTTTTAGAAAAGAGCATAAAATCAAGAAAGCCCTCACCTCTTCATCAAGATTCACTTTTATAGACGTTAAATTACTGGTAATCATATTAAATTCATTTAAATGATCTGTCAGAGATCCACCTTCAATCATTTTCAGATTAAACAAACACTGCATGAGAAATACTTTATTTGAGGCTAATGGTTTTTCATTCAATTTAGCTAAAGCTTCCATCAGATCCTCTATTGTCTTTTGTTTTGTTATATTGAATGCCATAGATGGTACTAGGCACAACTGAATGGTTCCTAGTTCATTTCTAACCAAAATATCTCATTCTTCATCAGACATCATAACATCTTTCTTTGACTTTCCTTGCAATGGCTGCTATAGATCCTTTTGATACAAATAATCTTCCATAATTGATAATTTTGGCCATTGAATTTTTTAACGTTGAATTTTCCTTCTTCCATTTCTCCCACTCAAATCAAGAGGTTTCCTACCAATCAATTGAAATACACATGACTCTTATACCATTTGTTAGGATTCAGGTAGATTGGAGCAATAAACAATAACAATTATATGCAGATTAAATAACCCAAAAATAACAATGAAGAATAACACAAAAGAGATCAACATAGAATTTTAACGTGGTTCACCAAATATGGGATACATCCATAGAAACTCAACCATCCAATGATTTAATTATCTAGTGCAACACAAATTACAATCTCATGAATACCATGCCGCAACATACATCCCAACCACTTATAACAAGCTTTTTGGAAGCTTCTAGAATTAGGGTTTTACAAAGTCATTTTTCATTTGTTGGTTAACAAAAAATTAACTACTGACCCTGTTGGTGAATTTGAAAGTACCAAGTAGATCCCACCAAGCATCTATGAATTTTCCAGATTCAATTCGCAAATTCTTAGGAGATGATTTTCCAACAAGTGAGATGAAGCTAGAATGCTTCTTCTCCTACACTTTGGGCTCTACAAAACCCAAGAGGATGATCCCACAATGTGTACCTTGCAATTATTCTAGATAATTATTTCACACATTGTATAACAAAGAAAATGTATTCCCATCAAAAGCTAAATAGATGAAACTTTTCAATAAATTAGCAATTCCTTAAAAGAATTAAACACCTAAAGCCGAGAATACCATACAACACTAAACTTCAACAAAGGTAAATCAATTAAGAGTTTGTTTATGAAATTTTTTCTCAAATTGAAAGACTAGAACCATAAGAAATGCATTTAAAACCTCAGATCAGTGCCATATCTATGGGAAATGAGTAAAAAACATAGTAAATTGAACTATTAGGCCACTTTAATTCCAATCAACCATGATATTTATGGAATTATATTACAATTCACATATCAATACTCAGACTCTACAACTAGTTATCAGATCCACTCAATATGTGTATGAATTTATGTTTTAATCAAAGCATTTTAACTGATTCATTAGACCAAAGAAAAATCAAAACACACATCAAAGCAAAATGACTGTGGAGATTAATGAAATGATCATTGATCAAATTTTTATTAATAATTCACATACAACATTAAAGCTGTAGAGACAATAGACTCAAAAGATCTTCATTATTATTTAGACAAGCTTAGAAACCATATAATTGACAAAATTCACTTGCTCGACTTAAAACTTAAGATATAGACTTCAAATGTATTCTCTTTGTGTTTTCAATTTGCATGTTTAGATCCAGAACTCAACAAAAGACCTAGTCTAATGGCCCTAAATTCCCTTTTATAAGAACAAGGAAGCAAAACAAGCTTCACGCTAAGAAGTACACATGTCACATTTTAATTTGAGTGGTATAGTATATATTCCATTTACAGTTATATTTTCAACTTCAAATGGAGGGAGCACATATGAGACAAATATTATTTCCATTGGTTGAAGAAAATAAACCCGCCTTCCAAAAGGCACTTTGTAGAAAAGAAAAATATTTTAACCATTGCAACATATTCATTCTTTTGAGCAAAATGACAAAAATGTGCAAAAGACGGAAAAGGAAGATAAACATCTAAGTTAGCATCCAAGTCATTGGTGATCAGCATTTACCTGTGGTGTGTTGAATTAGGAGACACATATCTTTTATGCATTGTAATATCTAAGGCCAGACCTAAACTATACTTGACCAAGTATATGTGTTCTCCATCCCCGTGTTTAAAATCCAATTCATCAATAAGTATCATCTTCCATTGGTCATATTTTGTATCAGATGGCCAATTGAAATCAATGGTTTCATCCATCTTCTTTCTATATTGAGAGTAAATTTCCTTCACTAAATTGGCTTCTTTGTCAAAATCTTCTAGAAAGCTAATGATGAAAGATAGTTTTTCAAGAGTGTTCTTCAACATATCAATGCCAATATTCTAAAAAATGAGAGCTGCTTAACAAAAAATAGTGGTATCCACCTGGTCCTTCCATGTTTGTAAATGCTTGATCTCATCCTATATATGCTGGATATCAGGGAGCAACGCCAATTCGACTTCATCAAACTTTGGATTCAATTCTTTAATCTTTTGCTCCAAAGGATTAGCATACCCTCAAAAATTATGCTCTCTAATTCCATCAAAAAATCTATAAACTGGGCTAATCCTTGGATACCTATCCTTTTCATGGGCAACCCCAACTGCCATAAGCTTCAAATCACCAACCATAAGAATCCACTTGTCCATGATTTGGGTAGCTATATCCTTATCCCTTTGAGATAATCTAATTACTTGTAGCATCAAAGAATAATTTGAGTGGACACTATTCAATTTACTCTATATTTTCTTATTCATATGTTCAAGCATTGTATGAACAATTATTGGAATTGTTCTCATACATGGTGTCCCAAGCTTGTTCAAGCAATTTCTTATATACATCAATTTCTAAGAGTAATTATGCTTTGGTAGGCTCATCTGATGGAATTGTGCCTTATGTGCTTGGCTCCTCAATTGTAAGTGGTTCTTGGCCCATGTTATATGGCACTATTGCCAAAGACTGTCCTAGTAGAGGAGGAGATTGGGAATGTGCAACTAGAGAAGTAGGTGGTGCATAAATTGAGCTAGTTGGGCCTTCATTCCTCAATGTTTCTATCTGTTGCTTGTATAATGTCAACTCAATTTCTATTATATCCACCCTTTGCTGACTCCCATTATATTCATCAACCATTTCATTATAGTTACTCCTATATCTATCCCTTTCAAGAGTAAGGCTCTCTATTGTTGCTTTAGAAAATTTTGCAACATTTACTACCATATTAGTCACTTCCAAGGATGGAGTGTCAGAAACTCTCTTCATAACTAGTTGTTTGTTGAAGTTAGTTGGTTTAGCAACTATTGGCTTCCTTGATCCCAAAGACAATGACCAGACTACCATTGCATCCCACTCTTCACTGAATTTTGATCCCTGAAGTGCCAATTTTACATCTTCTTCATTTTGAAATAGGGGATTTTCAGACCTCTTTATGGTGTCTAGCACAACTGCATCAGCTATATCATACTTAGGTAACAACAATACACCACTTTTTTGTACAATTTATTTGCCCTCCTTAGATGTAATGTTTTAAAATTCCTCTCTTATAACTTTCCTTACATTTTCCTGAACAGTTTCCTTAGGGAGTTATAGATGTAAGCTCCTTTCTTTGGCCACATTTTCTACATATTCTGAGGCTTTTTCTCTCCATATAAAATCCTTTAATGCCTTAACTTCAATAAAATAATCATCTTCCATGAATGCTTTGTAGGCTTCTTTCCTCAAATCATCTACATTATTTAAACCACTAATATTAGCCTTTCCAAGTCTAAGGTTGCTTTCCATTCAACTTGAGGAAACTTCCCTTATGGGAGAAGGAATTCCTTGTTGCAATTCTTCAAGAGTAATAAGAATATCATCCTCCTCTATATTAGGGTAGTCAACTACCCCTCTTATCTCAATCTTTTGCTTCTCAAGTGGTGGCTACTTCATTGGAGTAGGACTTCCTAGGAGTGAATCGACATCAGCCACAATTGATGGATTCTATCTTGGAGGTGATGGAATTGATCTCTCAAGAGAAGTTGCCCTTGAACCCTCTAATGTGGGTATGTGTAGGATCATGATGGGCCAAAAAGTGATGATATGATGGGTATGTGTAGGGTATGTGGCTGATGACTTTTTTTCACCCAAAATTGATGAAATGAAAAGGGGTTTTAAAGGAGATTCTCAACTTTCCACTAATATAAATTATGCTTTACTTTTAATTTAATAAATAATTATTATTCATTTTCTATTTGAATTACAACTAAAGTCCTAATTGATAGGCTAATTGAAAAACATCTATAGATTTCAAACAATATCACATTTTTTGAATCTGAAACATGTGTCACAATCTATGCTTCACATACGATAAGATTAAAAAAGAAAGAAAAATTGAATTTCGTGATTTTTTGACCAAGTTAAGGTGGTCAGACATACGAGTTTTTTCTATTTTTTAAAATTTGTAACAAAAAATTCATAATTAATTATTATTTGGAAAAAAATTACAAAAAAATATGCATCACATCGGGACATGAGTCCTCTACTCATATCAAAAATATTATAAAAAAATATTATCATTTTATTGTGGTTAGGGTGGTCAGACAAACACCTACTACTTATTTTTTCCCTGAAATTTAAGTACCACTGCATTGAAATTTCAAATTTTCATTGAAAATAGATTTAAAAAAAAAAAAAACCTAGTAGTGTAGAAACTACATTCAATTTTCTATAGATTCTATTCTTACATATTTTTGAAATAATATAGATAAATTATTCAAATATTTACGTCAAGTTGCCTAACTCTGATTTTTCTAAATTTTTTGCCACTTAAGGGCCTATTTTTTCCATGATGATCCTGCACATACCCATGTAGTAGGGGTTGGAATTGTTTGATATTTATTTATTTTCCTCTTCTTCTTGGAGTATATTCTTACCTTTGATGGTGATTGGTAGGAGGGTCTCTCCTCAAATACTATATTGGGATCTTCCTCAATTGCCACTAATTTCCCCTTATCTGTTACAACAAGTTATTCTCTCAAGACACCTACAATATTCTCAAAATTTTCTAGAACATGTATAGCTCTACTAAAATCACCTTTGATATTAGACATAGGATCATAATTGGGATTACTCCTTTTAACTTTCTCCACCATTTAATTGAAAGAAGGATACTTTTCTTTCCTCTCTTCTTGTTCTTGGAAGTCAAGGATATTCCTGATCACATCCTTAGGATAATAAAAACTGTGCACAAAAGAACCACTCCTATTCTTCACCTTCAATGCAACAATAAAGCCCTCAGGGTCATGATTCCTTGAGTGCATAGTGTTCAATTTTTATGGTGCAAGAAGCTGCCCCAAATCCTTCCATCCTCCCTTTACCATTACAAAATCTGCAAACACTATACATTCTAGGAAAAATGAGCCCTTTTTCAATGTCTTAGGCAAGTGTATCATTTGATCTCCTCCTAATTGCCTCATGATCTCTAGAAATCCAATCCTTAATGGCACATCTGTTGGAATTACAAATGGATTAACATTTGTGCTATAAAATTTTAAGATTGTTGTGGTAGGATATGGGATTATGTCCCCCCAATTGTGGCTCAAATTCAAATCCATTCTCCTTTCCATGGGCCTCAGGAAGTCATGGATTTCCTTGGGGATCCTTGGTGGATCATAAACTAGGAATCTCCTCAGTTTTAATGCAAAGGAATTTTGGAATACCACATAATCAAATTTTTGGTCATCCTTGTCAAGAATCTGGGTCCAACACTGGATAGGTAGATCAATGCCATCCTCCTTTTTGTTCAATGACATATCCTTCCCAAAATTATTCTCTCCTTTATACAAGAACATATGCATTAAGAGAGAATACCACTAGAACTTTACCCAGTATTTTCCACCTTTTAATTCAACCAAACCTTTGTGGATGCATTTTGCTAGATATGTGGCATAGTCATAAACTACATTAAAGGTTGGGTGTTGTAAATGTGTAGCCATGTAACTATACTCCCTTAGCAGGGTGTCTGGTGGATTAAAACCAATAATATGGCATAAGGAATACACTATTTTCTTGAAGTAGTTAGAAAAATACTTTATTGGGAAGGGTTCTAATTCATCCCTACCAATCTTGATTTGTTTCCTATTCTTCCCTACCCCAGTACTGGTAGTGTGAATAGGTAACATCATTGTTCTGAGTAGCACCTTGTTATTCTCGTATTCCTTCTAAAGACATCCATGTCAATGGAAATCATATCTTTTCCCCATTCATGTAGTTGGAAAATATCTATAATTTCTTCTCTGGTAATCTTTAACATCTCAACACCATCAAATGCCTTGACCACTTAGGAAATAGGGTCATACCTTGCAGCAATATCCTTCAATAGGTCAATATCCATGTACACATTGGGAACTACCATCTTTTCCATGTCTAATCTCCAAGGATTGCAAACATGAACCCCAATATTTCTATTTTTGAACCAATGCTAGAATAGTTGCCATCTAGTGAAAGGAACTTTGGCATCCTTAATAGAACATTTCCTTTTCATTAATCCTTCTTTGAGTCTAGGGACATAAAACAAAACTCTTCCTTCAACCTTTTTGTCAGTGGAGGGTTTCAATTGGTCAACTATATCTTGGGAGAGCAATCTAGATGGTGTTATAGAGTTGGTCATTTTTGTTTTGGATGCCTTTGGAAATGGTGTAGACTCAAACAATTCTAGGGTTTCGACTCAAAGGTTTAAGACCTAGCTTTTCAATTCAAACTTAGGGCTTGGCTCAAAGGTGCAAATTTCAAAACGTTTAATAGAATTACGACTTTGAAAGAAAAACCAAACCTCAATAAAGCAATTAAAACAAAGCACAAAAGCCAATTCAACTAAACACACAGTGATTATTAACCCTAATTCCAAATAATTTGAATAAAACATAGAAATTTGTGTTTTTTCTACTTACGATTCTTTATTCGTGTGGACACTAATTTTAGGTGTCCAAGGGTTCTTTAGCACTTCTAGGGCTTTTCACCTAATAGGAGAGAAGTGGGCCTAATTATGAGGGATGTAGTATGCCTAATTATGATGTCTAAATGCAATAAACTGAAAAATAAAGATGATTATTAATGCTAAATCTATGAAATGCAAAGTGTTGGAATACACAGTGATGTATGCAAACACACCTAAGAATGCAAGTCATTGATAACAAAATAAAACAAGACTGGAGAGGTGCACCTAGAATCTAAAGTCTAATGTAGAGAGGCTTTGGAATCCTACAAAGTTGACTTGAAATGTTGACTGGGACACTTACGCCAAGTCAGGCGGCTTAGTCCAGTTTGAGGGAAAATCTATCAGAATAGGAATCTGCCAAATGGGTACTCAAAAATGTAAAAAATCAATTTTCAGGCCTGACAATGGGACTAATTCATCATAGATGGTGACTTAGTCCACCTATAATTTTTTGGAATCTTGGGATATGATTCTATAGCTTTCTGTCTATACTTCCCTTCTTGGCAAGTGTGAGGATCTAAATCTATAGAAAATGGGATGAAAGTGATCTCCAAGCTTCAACTAGGGTTATGTTGACTTTGATGACTTTGATGGATTAAAAACACCTTTTTGACACCTTTCTCTTTGATAAATCTGCATACAAGGCCTAGAATCACACATGCAAAGAGGGGGGAAATAGTTCAAAAGGGTTAAAGTATAGGGTTTTTCCTTGGTCAAACCCCACTTTCGCAATCACACCCTATGAATTGAAATGAAATGAGAAGAGAATGATAAATAGAAAAAATGCAATGTCATAAAACTTACCAAACCTTTGATATGTAAATATGAAGATATGCAATGAAGTGCTCCAATGGATGACTTGATGATGCTTAGAGTGCTTGAATGCTTGAGAATGATTAAGTGTATGAATTAGGTGCTTGAGAATGAATAGGTGTCAAAATGAGAGAAAAACCCTTTATTTATACTTGATTGTACATTATTTCCTAAAACTAGCACATCACAAGCCAACCTCAAGGGTAAGAGAATAAAATCCTGCCAAGAAATTAAATTATTTTGATTTTTGTGCCTAATGAGAAAAAGTCACCCCAGGTGGCAACTTGGTCCCACTAGGGAAATTTTATAAGGTTTTGGAAATTAAAGTGCATTAAATAAGGTTTAATAGGAATATCCTTAAAAATACACTATGGTCGAAAAGTCCATTAAGGGGTCATGTAAACATAAGAAAGGGTTGAATTAGTGAGGACAAGTCTAGAAAAGCATGAGAGTTTGTTAAAACTCTTTACAACACTTTGAAATAAGACTTGGTAAGTGATAAAAAGAGGTTATTTAACTAAATTATAATGAAAGGGTCCTAGAAAAGTGTCAAAGTGGGTTGCAACAATTCACAACACTTTGACGAGACATCCTAGAAGTCTTAATGATTCACAAGGGTTCAAGACCTAATGTGAATGTGTTGGCCACATTACAACATTAAATCTAGGAAAAATCAAGCCAAAGTCCATAAGAAAGACTCAAGTGAGCATAAAAATGTCAACTATACATTTTTTTGTGACACATTAAGCCCCTACTTTAGTGAGAGGATGAACTTGCTTCAAACTCACACTAAAGTATCCCAACATGCACATAAAGAGGGATCCAAATGCACTCATGTTGATGAGATGAGACAAAAAAATTGAGAGGGATGATCAAGCCCTTGGATCACGATGCCATGGCAAGCCAAACATAGGCATAAAGGAACACACATGAAAATGATGAAAAATAATGAAAGAAAGCTTCAATCATTTTTCCAACCCATTGTGGATCAAATCTAGGCTGTTTGTTTAGAACAAGAAATGTGTACTCACTTTGGGGTGATGGAACTCATGGTTGTTCGTTGGGTGAGAAGCCCTGAAAGGTGAGAAACATACACTCATGGTTGGTATGCACTCACACACAAGTAGGTGGCTATGGGGAAAATTCATGCCTCAGAATGGGCTTCCCACTAAACCATACTAAAGTTATACCTCCTAATAACTTTAATAAGGTGCCACAAAGGACAATGTTGTTTTTTGCTTCATGAGGCAAGAAAAGCTTCATATGCTTAGAACTCATGAACAAATGTGATGACACCACAAACATGCAAGCTATGTTATGCAAGGTGGCTATGTAAATGAAAAATGTAACATGCAAAAGATATTCAAAGGAGTCTTGTTTAGTTCATACAAGGTTTATCACTTAGAGAACATTGTGTCTAATGTCTCCAAGAGAGGACCGATAAAATAATAGAATATTCACAACTTAGGGGATGTAGTGTGTCGCATCAGGCCACCAAGAGGAATGTAATATGGTAAGATAAATCTTGCTCATGAAGGACACTATACCTAATATCATTGACAAAGTGACAAAACACGTATGTAGTAACTGTTAGAAACCAGGAATTAGTTGCTAGACCAAAATACTTCCACAAGAGAGATAATGGTGAGAATGCTTGCTATATCAAATGCAAGATTGATTCATGATTGAATTAATACAAATGTACAAGATGATGCTTGCTTATAAAAGCAAGCATGCGCAACCCTAAACCTGACTTGAGCTACAAGATAGCTCAATTAGATAAGAATAATAAAATGCAACCTAGGACTTAAATTAATGCCTAAGTAAACTTATGAAATTGTAATTAAATAGTTAATTACACTAGTTCACCCCCCCATAAGTGCAACTTAGGGAGAATATTATAATGCAAACTACTATGGGTCCTGGAATATACAATAAATGATCCCCCCCATAAGAGGGAAGTGATGAGATAAGATATCCCCCCAATAATGTGTGATCTCCTACAAAAATGGTTAATGTCTGAAGACAAAACATAATCCAATGCCTAAAAACAATGTTTCTCCCCTTGGGAAGAAGATACACCAATTACAACTGCAGGAATGCTTCCCATTCTGGATAAGAAGTGGGAGGAAGAGGAATCCATATGTAGGAAGATTGTGTCTCTGAAATATGCTCATGTGTTGCCATGCTCTTGGATGATGAAGATGATGCCACAATCCAATCAGGTACATGCCCAATCACCACAAACTATGACAAACTAGGAACCAATGGAAACTGATCTTGAAAAAACTCCATAGAAAAACATGAAGTGATAATAGTGGACCCATGACTATCAGCAAATAGGAGAGATAGACTCTCAAATTGGTCCTCCAAATCTGAAATGTGAGACTCGACAAACAAAGAAGCAATGTTTGTCAAATAGGAATCCCAATCAGGAAGACTATCAAATACTTGTTGCAATGAATCAATGGTAGTACTCAATGACTCATCAATAGAAGATGAAGAATCTAGAACCTCTAAAGAATCTACAATCTCATCCAAAGGATCACAAGCATGGGTTATCAACTCTGAAGAATGAACAAGCACATGTGAGGTTGAAAGAGGAGATTCAAGAGATGGAGAAGAATCATGGTCTCCATATACCTCTCTAATGCGAGTCCAAAGAGCATGAGGACATTCGAAGTGAATAAGTGTCTCCAAAATTTCATCATTTACATTTTCAAAAATAACTCTAAAGACTCTAGCCCTAAAGCCTTTCCAAATGCCATACTCAACATTTGTGCTAGGACAAGGAACTTTATTAAATAAATAGGACAATAGATTTCTCTCACCAAGATGAGTGAGACTTAAATTACTCCATTGCCTATAGTTCCCATTCTCCAAAGTAATTAAGTAATCCATTTACAAACTATCTGAGGCTGAATGACTGTTGGCTTCTCCCTCTTTATTTGGAAATAAATAAGTTTTATAGAAAACTTTTTAAAAATCTCCAAAAAACCCATCAGCTTTTTTAAAAAAAAATCAATAAAGAGCTTTTATAAGAACTTGCCCTCTTTTTTGAAAAAGAAAAAAAACAAAATGGGAAAATATAGCCATTCAAAAATCCCAAGAGGTCGGCTTAATTGTCGGACTTTACAAATAAAAAGTTTCCTTTAAAAAAAAAAACTTTCAATAATGTCGATGAACACAAAGGAGTACCTTCGACTGCAAATTTGACCATGTACCCATAGATGCAATGGGTTGACAAGTCTGCTTATGATGCCGGTTGTATCGAGTTCACCACTCGATGTGAGTGATAGATTGGACCAATGGACAATGCAAGCCAACGATGATTCTGACTGTATCCGTGGATTGGACATCAACTGAGATCCGTGACGATGTGATGGGTACCCGGTGCAGGGAATAGGTCGGCGATTGAATGCCTTTGTACGCTGTCAGTCTGGTGACTGAGGCCTAAGAAATATGAACTTGAAAGGACGTCGATAGGATGGGTACAATGTGACCGGGTATATGGTGGCCAAAATATTTGTACTGCCATAGATCTAATAGCCAATGACAACAAAGAACGTCGGGTACTGCACAATGAGAAGTAAATACCGGTGGAAATCTCCAAGTACCACAGATCTGACACAAGCGTAGACCACGATGGAAGTAAAAAATATCCACAAAAAATGCCACGAACCCCACAAATAATTTTTGACCCGCAAATTTGAATAAACCCTTATGCCCGATTCAAATACAATAATATTAGATTGAAATATAATTTTGCCCCAAAATTACAGAATAAACAGATTGCAGAAAATATTTTCAGAAATATTTTTTGCGAAAAATAGAAAATCGTACCGCACAGGCATTGTTCCAGCAAAAAAAATTTTGCCTCAAAAACAACTTTACCCAACATGGACGAATTTACAGTCAAAATTTGTCTACGGAACCTTCTCAACTCAACCGTGAGGCTATTGAAACCCCAATCTGCACCTAGCAAATATCTTCAAGCCAGAATGAAACCCTCAGATTTGGGAAGGAGTCTGCAACCCTGGATGCTCTGATACCATGTTAGAAACCAGGAATCAGTTGCTAGACCAAAGTACTTCCACAAGAGAGAGATAATGGCGAGAATGATTGCTATATCAAATGCAAGATTGATTCATTATTGAATTGATACAAATGTACAAGATGAGGCTTGCTTATAAAAGCAAGCATGCACAACCCTAAACTTGACTTGAGCTACAAGATAGCTCAATTAGATAAGAATAATAAAATGCAACCTAGGACTCAAATTAATTCCTAAGTAAACTTATGAAAGTGTAATTAAATAGTTAATTACACCAATAGTAACAAGGTTGCACTAATAACCAAGAGAAAGAAAAAAAATGCAAAATGAATAATGCCAATGTATGCCCCCACTTTAAAGGAATTGCTACACACCATATGACTATGAGCAATTACTATAAAGTAGAAAAGGAAAAATGTAAAAAAGGAAAGAAGACATGAGATCCAACTTGGAAAGCCCCTATGCCAAGTCATAGATCTCCGAGTAAGGATGTGTCATCCAAAAGAAAAAGAAACAAAAGAAAGAGGGATTTCCCCCAAAAAGAACACACCAAACACAAGGGATCTATGGATTTGGGGTCAATATGTTTGTTGTTGCAATGTTTTGATTAAAGAGCTCAGAATTGTCATCATTCCCCAAATACACATAGAATTAGAAGAATGACACAAAGAGAGTGAAAAATAAGAAAAAGAAAGTCTATTTTGGGTGAACATGGAAGAGACATAGAATGTCTCAACGCCTTGTGTCATCCCCAAGAGGAAAACACAAGCAAAAGAAGATGAAAAGGAAAAAGAGAATGAAAATGGTTTTGGGTCAACATGAGAGAGACATTGCAGTCTCAATGCCTTGTATCATCCCCAAAAGTAAAACACAAGCCAAAAAAGAAAAAGACAAGTGAAAAAGAAAAAGAAGCCTTTTGGGTCAACATGGAAGAGACATAGGGTGTCTCAACACTTTGTGTCATCCCCAAAAGGAAAACACTAAAAAAAAACAAAAAAGGAAAATAAAAATACTTGTTTAGGTCAACATGGAAGAGACATAGAGCATCTTAGCCAAAATGTGGACACTGATTTTGGGTGTCTAAAGGTTCTCTAGCACTTCAAGGGTTTTTCACCTAAGAGGAGAGAAGTGGGCCCAAAATGATGATGTCTACACTCAAAATTAATGTAATGAGGGATATAATGTGCCTAATTACGATGTCTAAATGCAATAAACTAAAAAATAAAGATGACTATTAATGCTAAATCTAATAAATGCAAAGTGTTGGAAAACATAGTGATGTATGCAAACACACCTAAGAATGCAAGTCATTGATAACATAATTAAACAAGTCTGGAGAGGTGCACCTGGAATTTGAAGTTTGATGTAGAGAGGCTCTGGAGTCCTACAAATTTTACTAGAAATGCTAACCGGGACACTTACGCCAAGCTAGGTGACTTAGTCTAGTTTTGGGGAAAACCTGTCAGAACAAGAATCTACCAAATGGGTACTCAAAAATGTATAAATCAATTTCCAGGCTTGGCAGTGGGACTAATTTTCCATAGATGGCAACTTAGTCCACCTGGGAATTTCTAAAATATTGGGACAAGATTTTGTAGCTTTCAGTCTGCACTTCCCTTCTTGACAGGTGTCCAAATCTGAATTTTTAGAAAATGGGATGAAAATGATCTCCAAGCTTCAATTAGGGTTATGTTGACTTTTATGACTGATGGATTGAAAACACCTTTTTGAAACCTTTCTCTTTGAAAAATCTGCATACAAGGCTTGCAATCATACATGCAAAGAGGGGAGAAAGGGTTAAGAGTTAGAGTATAGGGGTTTACCTTGGTCAAACACCACTTTGGTAATCAAACCCTATGAAATGAGAGGAGAATGATAAATAGACAACATGCAATGTCATAAACTTACCAAACCCTTGATGTGTAAATCTAAAGATATGCAATGAAGTGCTCCAATGGATGACTTGATGATGCTTAGACTGCTTAAATGCTTGAGAATGATTAAGTGAATGAATTAGGTGATTGAGAATGAATAGGTGTCAAAATGAGAGAAAAACCCTTTATTTATACTTGATTTTACATTATTTCTCAAAAATAACACATTACATGCCAACCTCAGCTGTAAGAGAATAAAACCCCACAAAGAAATCAAAATTATTTTGATTTTTGTGCCCAGTGGGACTAAGTTGCCACAGGTGGCGGCTTGGTCCCACCAGGGAAATTTTATTGGGTTTCAGAAATTAAAGTCCATTAAATAAGGTTTAATGGGAATATCCTAATAAATACACTTAAGTATGGTCGTAAAGTGCATTAAGGGGTCATGTAAACATAAGAAAGGGTTGAATTAGTGAGGACAAGTCTAGAAAAGCGTGAGAGTTTGTTACAACTCTTTGCAACACTTTGAAATAAGACTTGTTAAGTGATAAAAAGAGGTTATTTAAGTGAATTATAATGAAAGGGTCCTAGAAAAGTGTCAAAGTGGGTTGCAACAGTTTACAACACTTTTACAAGACATCCTAGAAGTCTTAATGATTAACAAGGGTCCAAGACCTAATATGAATGTGTTGGCCACATTACAACATTAAATCTAGGAAAAATTGAGCCAAATTCCATAAGAAAGACTCAAGTGAGCATAAAAATGTCAACTATACATTTTTTGGCAACACAATTCATAGGAAACCCTAATGTTGATCATGTTGAACTCTGCAAGTTCCTTTTCTGAATCTTTTGTGCACTCCAAATGTGTTCACAATCGTCAATTATGTGAAAACCAAACATTTATGTCTAGTTTGAGTGAGATTGGGTAGCTTTGAAATTCATTTCTGCCATTACTACTCACTTGTGTGAAGTAAAAAATGGCTACGATGTTCGTACCTTTAGATTTGAATGTATATTGTTGATTTCCCAATGAGATGGCCTTTCAGACGAATCAGATCAACTCAATCATGTTTGAATTTCCATTGCTATCATGCGCCAATCCATTGGCCAATAAGATTGTTCCAACTAGACACTAACTCGTTAGCTCCTTGGGCTCCACCTTCTCTTTTTCCAAATGGCCATAGAATCCTCATGGCGACAAACCACTGACTCCGTGACTTTTAATAAAGCATTAATTTATTCAGACGAGGTGAGTGGGGAACGACTGACATTTAATCTCACCATCTCATCTTGGTCGTTGATCTGAATACCAGACCCCACACCTGTGGTAGTACATGTGTCAATAGCCTGCTGACCCCACAACTTCTATTAAACCATTATTTTAGTCGTACGAGGCTGGTAGAGAACAACCAGGATCAACTCTTGAGATCAAATGGTCATTTAATCTACGCATGCAATATAATTAGTTTTAAAGACATGGCCATGAATAGGTCAATGATACTTATTCTTGGGAACATAAACTTAATACATAAGTCTTTAAACATGAAATTTTTAGCCTGACCATAGGAAAAATGAAATGGTAAACTTGTAGATGATGACCAATAGACCTAAGCCAAAGGGCCAGTAAGAATGAAAGTTTTAATGATTTGAGTTACAACTTAAGTGACTGACAACTGGGTGTGACAGGTCAATGGAGGATTATAAAATTCAAGGTTTATGAATATGAGAATTTTGAAAAGAGGGATTTTAACCTAAACCCTAAACCCTACCTATGGATATAGAGACTCAAACTCATGATAAGGAAAGATTCAACTCAAATTTTCTGAAAATTTTGAAAGCTCTACTAGACCACTTGACATGTTAATGTGAAAACAAAATTAGGGTCTACACCCCCGAACCCCTACTATAGGGGGTTGTCACTCCCAGACCCCCATTATTGAGGGCTACTGCCCTTGAACCCCTTCTCAGGGCCTAGCTTGGCCCCAAACCTCGGTGAGGATATGTTACAAGTGTATAGTATTTGCATGATCACTCGCCACATACCAACAATTGTCTTGCACATTACTCGACCCTTGAAACCTCATCCTTTAGTTTGAGTCCTATGTTATGGATGGCCAATGATTGACTTTCAACCTTAATGGTGAGTCAATCAGATCTGGATCTCAGTCCTTTAAGACAACAAGGAAAATCTTAAACCTAATTAAATGGTTTGCAATGTTCAAACTAAGTTCACAATAAGACCTAGATGATAAAATGCAAGATCTTCAAGATATAGAAACCAAATTGATAATTTGTGGGAAAATCTAAGAAAGGTTTAGACACATGTACCTACATAAAATGTTGATTTTGAGCAATGTAGGAGGATAGGTTCACCCAGGGGTGAATGGGTCTTGGTTAGGACTTCCAAAAATACTTTTTATAGTCCTTTGAAGTAAGATCTGAGATTTTTTTTTGTACAAGTTTCACTATTAGAAATTTGAAAATAAATTTTGTACTTGAGTTTCTATGATTTGAAAAAAATGAATGCAAAAAATACCATATAAAATTTCTCTTCAAGATCTTCAATCCTTATTCAACCTATAATCTGCACATACATAAAAAGGAAGAATTTTTTTTATTTGTTTGGTGGTTTTCCTTGGTCAAAACCCAAGTTGGATAATTAAACCTTGATAGAAATATAATGAAAATCAACAAATGGAAGGAATGATGAATGAAAAAATGCTTTCTACAACTCACCAAACCTTTAATGGTTGTCCTTAGAGGATTGGATTCACACAGATTACTCCAAGGATTGATCGTGCTTTGTTTGATTTATTGGACACTTGAAAATTCTTGGATGCTTTAGGATAAAAAAATGCATAGTAGCCTTCACAAGATGGCATGAATGCACATGGACTAAGTTGACATGATGATAGGATTTTGATTGTTGCAATAAATGACTGATAAATCTACTCTTGAATGCTCTTGGCAATTATATTTTTTCATAAATTTGATCTCTTGATATCACTTCTTGCTAGTTAATATTGTTGAGACTTGAATTGATAAAAAGACTAAGCATCTATAGGTGTTTTTCTAATTTCCAAAAAATTAGATTCGAAAAGCCAATAATTACATATGAAAAATAATTGTTTATCTAATACAATGAGGGTTGAATGCTATATAGGAGCAACCCTAAATGGTTGCTCACTTTAGTTAATAGAAAAATACTTAGTTAACTAAATAAATAACTCCTAAGTTTAGCTTAAGTGCATGAGATAAATTAGACTAATTTAATCAATTAAATATTAATTAATTCCTAGCTAATACATGATTACTCTAACACCCCCCTTAAAAGATAAAATTAGGGAGTAGCTAAAAACCCTAAAAATAATGTATGATGGGTCCTAAAAAATAAGGCCTGGTGAGGTACCGATGTACAAACAAAAGATCTCTCACAATTGGAGAAAAGGAGAAAACCATGGTGGGAGAAAACTCCTCTCCAAAAGAGAGAAAGGCGAATGAAGGTCTAAAAAGCCTTCAAATCAAGGTGTGAAGGAGTGAGAAGCCTCCAGCCAAACAAAGTCCCGAAAATGGCTCGAGAACATGTAGAATATCACTGAAGCATGAAGTTGTAGATTGTTGTCAAAATATGACTGATATGGTGTTGAAATGAAGAACCTCCTTTGAAACAAATGATGATCAAGATCAAGATTACAAGAATCTGAATGAGTGTCCACAACGACACTACTCTAGTCAGATGGAAAACAAAGGAAAACATTTAAAAATTGAAGATACAAATGTCAAGATCCAAGGAGACTATAATTTGCATGAGTACCCCCAATGAAACTACTCGAATTAGATGGAAAACAAAGGAAAACATCTAGAAGTTGAAGATATAGGTGGTACATGAATCTGCATGAGTGACCCCAATGACACTATTCAACATGCAAGTCAAAAAAGCATATACCAAATAGTCTGAAGAATACTGATCAAGAGAGAGAATAATTTGCATGAGTGTCCCCAATGACACTACTCAAGTTAGATGGAAAATAAAGGAAAACATCTGGGACTCAAAGATACAAATGATACATGAATCTACATGAGTGACCAAAACTGACACTACTCAACATGTAAGATGCAAGTTGAAAATATAGGTACCTAATAGTCTTTGATAAAATGAAAATAGAAGGTCACCTCCAAAAAAAGTAATGTAAGAATGTCCATATGGTAACTACTCCAACTCATTGAAATGCATGTAACCAGCCGCTAATGTATGTTACATTTAAAAGTACATAGGAACAAGAACTAGATACATAGATCATTCCAAACATTGAAACCAAAGAAGCATTAGCACCAATAGAAGAAACCCACCCATAATTCTAAAAAGGGAGAACAATGATAAGTACATTGAAACTATGTGAAACCAAGAAGTTCATGTAGGAGAAACAACCTACAAATAAAAGGGTGTGCAAACTAAGGCACACATGCATGAGGCAAGAATCACTAGGATTCACTGATGTAGTGGAAGGGACACTCACTTGACAAAGGTGTGATGGCAAACCAAAGGAAAACATCAACCCCCCATGACACTTTATATCATAGTGCAAATACAAAAGGCACAACAAGATGTGTAAAATCTTCAAAAGATATACACCATAATGACACTTTATCTTAGTGCATCTACATAAAAAGAAGTACATATAGTGGAAGCCCATAATGTCCAAAAAAGGACTGCATGCTGAAAATACAATTATCTGATAGAAAATTAGGAAAATGGTAGCACCATGATGACATACATGAAAAAAATACACTTTCAAAAGAACGATACCCAAAAAGGAGTTTGGATGTAGAAGATATGGCTTGTCAAAGTCTCCAAAATGAGAATTGAACAAGAATTGAACAACAACACTAAAACTGAATTTTGGAAAAAATTAGAAGTTAAAATTTTAAAATACCTACACCATTGCAAATAGCTCAAAATTCTACCCTTTTTTTTAAATTACACTAGAAGAGACCATCGTATGGTTGAGATATGGCCTCTGGAATATTAGGTAAAAAACTGAAAAGCACAACAAAGAGGGATTGAGTAGGAAGAAAAACTCCTCTGCCAAATTTGTCAAAAATACCTCTAAAAAATAGAGACTACCAAATCTAGTATGTTGATAAAAAAAATTCTCTAGGTAGACTGCATGTGATATTATTTTGCAAAAAGAATATATTGCAAAAAAATTGCATGTTTTATTTTTTAAAGAAAAAACAACAAAAAAATTAAATTTATATATTTAAAAAAAACATATAAAAAAGCATGTTTTTATTTTTAAAGAAAAAAATAGCAAAATAATTTAAATATGTTAAAAAACATATTAAAAAGTAAGTTTTTATTTTAAGTTAAAAAAACTTTAAAAACTTTTTTTTTAATAAAAATATATATAAAAAAATTGCATGTTTTATTTTTAAAGAAAAAGTAACAAACAAACTTATATATATATATATATATATATTAAAAAAAAAACATATTAAAATGTGTTTTCCTTTTAAGTTAAAAAAACATAAAAAACTATTATATATTTTTTAATTAATTTTTTTTTTTTGCCAGTTGGCATTTAATAGACATGACCCTTCATATTTGATTTCTAAAATATTTGTTCATTGTATGCAAAAACTAATGGATACCCATAAAATATTTTAGTGCTTCCAACAAAATCTAGAAAGTGTTTTTGAATCCAAAAAGTAGAACATGCAATTTGGTAAAAAATAAAAATAGTTGGAATGAGTTTTCCACAACCTATGAAATTGTTACAAGCTTTTGGATTCAACTGTGTATGTTTTTTTGTCGACGTTTTAGATTCTCACCTCTCCTCCCCTGCCCTTGATGTTTCAGGGAGGAGAGTTTAGAATCCAAAGAATCAACACAAAAACATACATAGTTGAATCCAAAAGCTTGCAACAAAAAAAAAAACTTCACCTATAAGGAAAATAGGTTAGTTGGGATATTTTGACAACCTTTTTTGCAAGATCTATTTACTTTGCAAAACCTAGTAGATACCTAGATGGCTTGTGATTTTGAACATAACCCATAAATTATTTTTCTCAAAAATATACGTAGCAAAAGATATTGGCCATTTTGATCCAAAAATGCACCAAATCTAACTTTCTCGACAGCTCTGAATCCAATAGTGAGGTCTTTTTCATGCTAAAATGTACCTAAAAAATGCCCACCTCCAAAATTTGCAAAAAAAACTAAAGGGATTCCAGATCTGACATCTATAACCCTTGTTGAAGAAAAACAAATCTCATAAATTAAGAAGGGGTTCGTTGAATGGAAGACTTTGATACCATGTTAGAATTGTGAAAAACCACAAAAACATGAGCCACAAGATCAAACAACAAAGACACCTTCCACGCAATAGATCTGCAAATAATATGCACAATATTCTTCAACAAGAAAAACCTACATAATGAACCTCAAGAATCTTCAAAGAAAAAAAAAGTCCTCAAAGGTTGATAGTTCAAGAGAAAATATCTAGATTCATAATGCAATGAGTGTTGAGTGCTATATAGGAGAAATCCTAATAATTGCTCACTTCAGTTAATGGAAAAAAACATAGTTAATTGAATAAAAAAACTCCTAAGTTTAGTTTAAGTGCATGATAATGAATTAAACTAATAATCAATTAAAGACTAATTAATTATTAGCTAATGCATGATTACTCTAACACCCCCTCTTAAGATGAACTTAGGGATTCTTTATTTAGTTAACTAGGCACTTTTATGTTAACTGAAGTGAGCAATTATTAGGGTTTCTCCTATATATGACTCAACCCTCATTGTATTATGAACCTGGAGATTTACTCTCAAACTCTCAACCTTTGAGGACTTTTGTTTTCCTTGAAGATTCTTGAGGTTCATTTTGTAGCTTTTTCTTGTTGAGGAATATTGCACATATTGTTTGCAAATCTCTTGTCTAGAAGGTGTCTTTGTTGTTGTTTGATCTTGTGGCTCGTGGTTTGTGGTATTTCACAATTCTAACAAATATGTGGTCAAAGAGCTTAATAGGCTTTGAGAAGAAATTGATTTAGAACATTTTCCAGTAATACCATAATTTGGAAGTACATAGTTGAGATTATTTTGGATAGAACTTAGGCATATATAATTAAGAGTCAACAAAAAAAGTAAATAGAGGATGAGACAGTTGATCAAGAATAAAAAATGATGATTTCAGAGAACAATTACCTAGATTTGGGTCATCATGGAGAATGGTTTAAACATGACAACAAAAAAAATAATCCAACCCCTAGTTTCCATTGGATTGTGGATAACCGCCTATTTGAGATGTGTGCAAGGCAATGATATCTTCTACTTAAATTTATCAATTTATGTTAATATTAGAACTTAGCACAACAAAAGACAACTACATCACTAGAAGGACTAAGGATAGGGAACTACCCTAAAGTGACATATAATAGTTTCCAACAACATAGAAGAATATTTACATGATGAAATGAATGACATGACAATGGGTGGTTGCATTTTTTATTTAAGAATAGAATCCTTATGGTATGTAGGTCTAAGATGAAGTAATAAATCTTATAAATATTGCATAACGTGCCCATTGTACAACAGTTCAAATCCTACACAAACTATAGGAAAAATGGAGAGAATTTCATGTAGAGGTTCTCCAAGGAGGGTCTTGTAGCATAGATCACCAAGGACATCACCCACCAACACAAAGGATGAGAACATCAACTTTTAGTAATTTTGTTGTAGCCTTTATTTATTTCTCCTCAAGATTTGGAATGTGTATTCACATATTTCATTTTGACTCTTCCCAAGGTGTATGGTAAAGCACATTTATGTTGTTGGGGATAGGGTGAATAAATAAAATGGGTTACTCAAAATAATTTTTGATAATGGAGGTAATGGTTATGTGCAAGATCATGATGGGCCAAAAAGTGGCAATAAAGTTTTTTTTACCCAAAATTGATGAAATGAAAAGGGTTTTTAAAGGAAATTCTCAGATTTCCACCAATATAAATTATACTTTACTCTGAATTTAATAAATAATTATTATTTAGTTTCTATTTGAATTACAACTAAAGTATTGATTGATAGGATGATTGAAAAACATCTATAGCTTTCAAACGATATCACATTTTTTGAATCCAAAACATGCATCACATTCTATGCTTCACATACTATAGGATTTAAAAAAAATGAATTTCATAAATTTTTTTACCAAGTTAAGGTGGTCAGACATGTGAGTTTTTATTATTTCTAAAATTTGTAATAAAAAATTCATAATTAATGATTTACAAGGAAAAAAAGTACAAAAAAATATGCAACACATTGGTACATGAGTCCTCTACTTATATATAAAATATTATAGAAAAATATTATGATTTTATTGTGGTTAGGGTGGTCAGACAGACACTTATTATTTTTTCCCTAAAATTCAAGTACTACTGCATTGAAATTTCAAATTTTCACCAAATAGATTTTTTTTTAAATAAACCTAGTAGTTTAGAAACTAAATTCAATTTTATATAGATTCTATTCTTACATATTTTTGAAATAATATAGGTAATTTATTCAAATTTTTACGTCAAGTTGCCTAACTCTGATTTTTCTAAAAATTTTGCCACTTAAGGGCTTGTTTTTCCTATGATGATCATGTACATACCCTAATATATTTTTTAGGTAGGCATTATCTCATTTGATAGACCTACAAAGCTCCCTCTTGGAATTGGTTATCAATTACAAGCTATTGAGGCAACAAAAATAGTGAATATGAGCATTGGAGAATACTTGAGGGAGTATTCCTCAAAACATAAATCAACATGAGTTAAATGGATACACTCAAGAGAGCATTTTGTAATAAGCCACAACATCCATCCCTTGGAATATTTCCATGCATGACAATGTGTGTTTATGAGTCACCATATTGCATCAACTTAGTCTTCATGGGTTGTGGAATGTTTCTTACAAGGGTAATGGATGCCATCATTGTTACAAAGATGGAGATTTTGGGATGTGGAGCCATAAAAAAATTATTAGTTCATGAGAAGAATCTACCTTTAGAGGGTGTTGTTTAAGAAAAAGCATGAGTTTTGGAACATTTGAATTTACATTGCTTGATGGAAAGCAATTATAACTAGGAAAAAAAATTTGTGTACTCTTTTTGTAATAATCTAGGTTATGGACCAAATTTCCCATTTCCTATCTTTTGCATCTCCCTTGGTCCCATTTTGTGTGCATTTTATTCCTATTTTCTCATCTAAGTGTTTTCATAAGGTCCCCAAAGTCTTTGAATTTGAAGGTGTGATCAATCTTCTAAGTATTTGTCAATTGCTAGAGTTTTAGAGTTCCTCATTTATGTATGCTTTCTTGTCTAAGTCCAACCTTCCCTTGGTCCTTTTTATACTTTTAGAAAATTCTTCATCTTCTTACTCCTTCCATCCTTCCCCCACTTTTCCTTTGTATTTGTCAAAAAATTTGACATGTCCTTGCCAACACACTTGTTTATCTACCCCCAATACCTCAAGCTATGGTATGATTCTTGTGGTATCTTTGACCCCTAATTCTCAATATCCCCACATTTATTTATATTCTCTCCACAATGGCCCAATACATGTCACAATTCCATTATTGATTGGTTTTGGTGTCATAACTTTTAAAAGTGGTACATTTTCCCACCCATAATCATTGTTCAAATTTGGAGTTGAAATTTACATTGTGTTCGACCCATTATTGTTTTGATGGATATGAATGGATGAATGCATCCATTTAGGGGCATCATCTACACTTAATAAAATGCCTTTAGGAATCCCTTTTGAGCACTTGTGCTCGAAAGTGTGTATCTAAGGATGAAAATTCACTTATCTATAAGAGATTAGAGTTTGAAACCCCTTTGATTTCAATGGTCAAAGGATGCCACCCCTTAGGCTGGAGGACAATCTCACTCGGATGTTGCATTAGAGTTTCATTGTTTACAAATTCAAGTGCAATATATTGGTACTATTTGTTGTTTGTTGTGGGTATGCTTAGTGTAGTTTATTATTATTAAATATATTGAAGTTAAAAATTAATTTTAGATGTATTTTCATATTCTATTGTAGTAGGGAAAGGATTGGGAGTTACGTATGTTATTTTCTAGGTTAATATTTGGGAAGTAATGGTAACAATATCATGTACATAGTGATTAAATCTAAGTTTTATAAGATCTAAGTTAAATATTAAAACTTGATATAATTTTTCCCAAATACTTAAAATTTAAAAGGGTTCAAAATTAGTTTAAAGTCAGGTTTGTATAATTATTTTTTATCAAAACATTACATAATGGTTGTGGGGGTTGTCATGTTGGGACCTTGCAAATGAGGATTTAGGGCTGATAGCCCTCAAAACAATTTTTTATAGTAAAATTCTACTTTTCTTAAAGAGAAAAATTGGGCAATTCATCAAAAAGCCCTAGATCTTATTGTGGTGGCTATGTTGAATATATTATATATCTTTGTAGCCCTAAAATGCATATGATTGTAACATTAGTTACACAAGATTATACTTTTTATTAGCAATACAAAAACTGATACTTTATTTCATGGATGTTTCCCTAGTATACTGCCAGGGTTTTATCATATAAATCTATGTTGTTGATCATAGTGTTTACTTTGTTATTTTATTATTATCTTTATTTTTCTTCACAACTAATTTGTGCTCCAATATGTATGGTTTTGGAGCTTTAAGTTTATCATTTAGGCCTAGGTTTTTAATAAACTTGGCTAATCATGATTTGAAGTGTGCAAATGATTAGATAGTTAACTAATTATTTTTATGAATTAAATAAATAAGTTGCATTATTTAATTCATTTGGAATGAGAATAATGGGAATGATTTTAGTTGTTTGCAATATACATGCCTCCAACATCAAAAATATTTAATAGTATTATCCATTATCAATAAAATAAATTATGTTATATTTATAACGCTCGTACATTGTTGTAATGCACAAAATCTCTCTCAGGAAAAAAAACTTCTTTATACTGATAGTTGGCATCATCTTCATCTACTTGGACTACCTCAATCCCTTCCATAGCTGTCCCCTCGCCCAATTCAGAACTGAAACCAATTGTGTCAATGGATAAGGACCATTTGACGCCATGAACATCACCTGAACCTGCAAGATTCTTCAAGAAATTCGCTCCCACCTTGCCTTCTGCCTGCATTATTCTTTGTTTTCTCCTACCACCGCTAAAACAAATGGAGCCCACGGATCGTTATACTATTGTTACAATACTAGAAGGGCTAGCCCTAAAATAAACTCAAAATAGTAATGAACCCTAAATTGTAGGGTATTCTCTTCTTTTTATGCAGGGCAAGTGATAAAACAGGCATGGCGGCGGCAATAAAAAATTATAAATGTATCTGAGGAGAAACAATGGCGGTTGGAAGGAAGGAAGGTGCACGTTAATCAGAGGAAAGCCAGGAAACAGCTTTCGAGGTAAGATTGATTTATTTTTAACTTTATTTTATTTTTCTGCGGCCTGCTTTTCTTGGCTGTTCTGCGGCAAGGGCAGTGCCTAGGCATGCAAAGAGCACGTCCTCCAGACAAAGGTCGGCCTGCCGGCCTATACAGAGACCGAGCAGCCCTTCAAGGAGGGAGCTGCAGTGAGGGGATGAGTGTTGCGCTTCCCTGTGTCTGAATTTTTATTTATTTACAATTCTTTGTTTATAATAAATTTATTTATCTGTTTTTGTAATCATTTCAGTTTTAAAAAAACTTCATATCAAAAGCGATTCACAGGAATATTTTCAGATATAGGGTTTGCTAGGATATTTCAGGAATATTTTCAGATATAGGGTTTGATCGGATATTTCAAGTCTACAGTAGAATCTAGAGGAATAATGGAATTAAATCAGATGATGATGAAGTGCCAGATGTTCTGGAACAATTCTTTCGAAAGAATTCTGGTAATGGCACTTGACTGGGTTAACTAAAAGTCTCAGGTAAAAGTATTTTTTTCATGGATTACACGGAATAAATCTATATTATCTTTTTTATTTTATTTTGATTAAAATTTTAAGTCTTTTTCCAAAAATTAAAAGTAGTTCATGACTCCTCATGTGCACCCTCATAGGCAAGGTATGTAAGAGTGGAGTTTACTCTGTACTCCTTTTAATATGGTACAAAGGACAAATGAGTAGTTGACTAGTAAGTTTGCATCTCGACTCTTACATGTTTATTTATAGCATTGTTTTTTGCAAGAGCTTAGCTAGGTACGATTTTCACTTAGCACTTATGAAAACATGGTCTAAAAGTACCTCAACCATTTTTTTTTATGAATAGGCAGCTATCTATACTAATATAAATAAAAATAAGGATACATATTCACAAAAAAAGGTGAGTGGTAAGAAGACACACCTCGAAAGTCCAAAGTCACATGGGCCTAGCTCAAAAGTCCATAAACATTACCATTATATAAAAAAGAGTCGGGGGGGTCTATGCCATCCATTTGCTTCCCCCATACATCAACAGGGTCTGGAGTGACGTCAGGAGGAGGATCCCAACCATCATCAACATCTTTTTCTTTCTCTTTATCCTCGTGTCAGGGCGAGATTGCAAGGGCCAAATGCGAAAATTTTTACCAGAATCTGGCCAACCAGAGTCAGTAGTAGGAGTGTCATAAAAAGGCCACCCAAAATTGCCACCGCTACTCCCCGCAGCTCCTCCAGAGGGCCACCCCTGGCTAGCCCGTGGAGGAGGAGAATGGGTTCGTTGAGGAGGGTGGGAACCAGGCCGAAGAGGAGGCTAAGAGCAGGGGCGAGCAGAACCACTCCACTACCAACCTTGAGAGGGCAACTGGCCATGAGAGGAAGTGGGCGAAGTGGGCACCCGAGCAATAGTACACGGGGCATTACCCCAATGATCCAAAAACACCTAAAAGTGAGCCACCTCAAGTGCAACCTTGTTGGCCTGAACCTAAATCTATAAGAGCACATTAGAGCAAATAATAGCTTTAGAATACAAAGAAACATTTTTATATAAAATGCTTTAGAAAAACAACTTATTATTCCATAAAATACATCATAAAGGGAAAATTGGACTTACACAAAAAGAGACATATACAAAACCTTAAAATGTTAAAATCATTGAAATCATTTAAAATTTAACATACACAATGAAACAAAATCACTTAGGGGAAAACAAGGCTCAACCTAAGAGGTCCTAGTATTTTCATAGGCTAAGATCACAAGGTGAAATGTGAAGAGTGGCTAAGGTTATTAATTGATCTTTTGTACCCCATTGGTCAATGGACAAATATCCTTACACAAAAAATGTACATGCCAAATGCATCAAGAAGATAAAATCTAAATTCATAGGGTTAGAATCAACGTAATCTCATGCATCAATCAAGAAAAAAAACATGTTAAAATTATCTCATTGCAACATGATTAGCTCAGCAATACCCTCCCAAATACAATAATAAAATAAAACTATATCAATTTCTCTTAGTTTGGTGTTCATATTAAAAACCACAATTTCAATAAATATGTCAACATACATGAATAATATTTCACTAGTCCTTGAATTGATGTCTTCTTAGCACTTATCACCTATACTTCATTCTCAACTTAATCTATAATTGAAATAATCATTAAATAGTAATATAAGAGTTAAGGTTAATAATGACATAACCTACACTATCCAATTCTACAAGAGAAATTTAGATTGCTAAGATACTATATACATCTATTAATATGAATAATTTCATTTATCAAATGCCCCCTCTTGCATTATAATTTTTATTTCTATAGGTTAATTGAAGTCTAGCGTAATATTTCATGTTTACTCAAGAGGACCAACAATATTATTTTACTAGAAACATTGAAATCAAATTACTAAGTCAATTCACATTGATATGTAATAGTAATAAAAACTAGTTAACTTCACTTGCTAAGGTAGATAACCACTTGTTGTATACAATCTAGTGCAAATTGATCAAAGTAATACCTACAAATCCAAGGTTAGAGAAAGTGGTGCAATTTTTTTGAAGTATCTAAGACCATTGCCATCATTAAGTACATGTAAAATAATTAAAGTTGCAAAATGGTTGGGTCTCACACATGTGCCATAGTACTATGCATGTTAGCAATTTCATTCTTCACATGTTTTAGGTACATGTAAGGTCAAAATTTTCCTACATTGCAACTTTAACCATATATTTTTCATTCATTTTTGTGTTCATACACTGTCATGTTTAGGAATCATTTTATCTATTTTATAACCTTTTTACAAACCATTGAAACATGAAACATAGAGAACCACCTTAGTAACACCTCCCTAGTCATCTCCAAAAAATTGACAAATTTCCATTCAAGACACTAGCATCAACTAATGCTTGTGTTCAAGCTCATTTTTTTTGGGATCTCCAATGGTCATTGTAACCCTGATTCTTCCTATGTTTTCAATGGTCATCTCACATAGAACTTCACGTATAAACTTAAATTTACCCTCATTTTCTTAGGTTGAAATTTTCAAACCACACCCTACTCTTACACAAGCATACAAACACTTCTAGATGATCAAAGAAGATCTCTTTTTATATAAGGAAGAACACTACAACTCTAAATGTTTTAGAGTCAAAGCCCATTAAGCCACTAAAGTTATAATTTTGTTGTGATCTCTCTCTTAGTCCATTTTTGTCTCATCAGATTCTTCTTTTTCCCTTTTTATAGTTATTATTCCTTAATTTCTCATTCATTTATGAATCAATAGAAAAAATGCATTCTCACACCTTATCATATTGTAGATTTAGAGTCCTTTCCCATTCATACGTTCCCTATTTTTCCTATTTTTGTGAGCCTCATAACCCATTTACCACCCATCACACTCACACACCGTAAAACTTAGATGACTATCTAGGTTTGCATTTTAGATGTTCATTTCTTTACATACAATATCATTAACACCATCACTTGGGTTCACACTAAAAAAATTCCAATGTACTATGGTTGAGGCTAAAGGAGGCCAAATAAGCCCGACCAATTATGGTAGTCTCCTAAAAGGACTAACCACATCTTTTCCCAAACTTCAACTGAATAGATCTTTGTATTGATATTTTGCAAGAAAAAGAATTATACAAAAAGTTGGGTGAGAGTTTCTTGAAATCTTGAGGCCTATATACAATTGGACAACAATTCCCAAGAAATTTATTAGCATTTCTAATAGGTAGAAACACCCTATTTGTTAGTTTTAGGATTAGAAGTGGGATAAGCAGATTTTAATTTAATTTCAAACAAATAGACATGGCATATACCTTGGGAAAACCCTCCACTTGAGGGAGAAAAATCCAAAAATAATATATCACTTATATATTGAATATAAATCAACAATGATCTTTACAATGAGGACGATTACAAGGCCAAACAACAACACCAAAACTTGATGCAATAACAAATTATTATCTTGCTCTTCCTTGATATCGAATTCAACCTTCTTGGGAAACTTTGATATGCTCTTGGTGAAATTCACACTTCTCTAATATTGAACTCTGAATGATGAATGAATATAGAATGAACAATCAACAACACATATATATACAAGGGATAAAGAGAGATCGTGTCCCTTCAAAACATCATGTCAACCTTCTAAAATGAACTGATATGTCTCCAAAGGTGGTAAATAAACAAAGTCGGCCTCAAGTAATTATTAACAATAATTAAATGTTGTTTATGGTGAAGTGCCTCTTCACCAACGGTTATCTCTAATAAAATAAATAGAAGTTAAGGCTATATTTCATTTTATTGTTTAAGGACATGGCTGGAAGTGATGAACGACACTGCGAACATCAACACTCCCTCTCAGCCAGGGAAGATGAATTCTAGCTATCCAATGTCATGAAGTCTCTCAACATGACATCCACAATGGCTACACCCATATGTGGAAAGAGCTCATCATGGAGTCACTCAACATGATATCAACCATCATGGCTACTCCCATGTATGGAAAAGCGTATGTGCACAAGTGCCCATCACATAATCACTCAAGATGATGTCATCATCTCATCATGATGTCCACCATGGCTACTCCTAGAGGTTGAATAACACAAGTATAGGAAAATCATCATAGAGTCTCTCAACGTGATGTTGTCATGGAGTCACTCAACATGACATCCACCATGGCTACTCCCAGAGGGTTGAAATAAGGGATTTCACCTCAAATTTCTCTCATAGAGAGATGCATTAACAAGGGCTTACACCTCAAATTTCTCTCACAAAGAAAGATGCATTAACAAGGGCTTACACCCCAAATTTCTCTCTTAGAGAAAAATGCATTAAAGAAAATCACAGAAGATCACTGAAGCTGGGTCTCCCTCTCAGCTAGGGCTCCATTCTCCATAATTCCAAGCTTTTCTTGAAAGTACACAAACTTTACTTTGGAGAGAGGCTTTTTGAGAATGTCAGTGGTCTACTTATTAGTGCTAATGTACTTCAATTGGATAGCCTTCCTTAATACCATATCTCTGATATAGTGGTATTTGATCTCAACATGTTTAGTTAAGTCATGAAACACTGGATTGACAAAAAGCTTCACACAACTTTGATTATCACAATGAATGGCAGTCGGCTCCAATGATTTTCCAAACAATCCTACAAGGAGCTTCCAAAGTCACACTACTTGTCGAATTGCCACACATGTTGCAATGTACTCAACCTCTGTAGTGCTTAGTGCCACTGAAGACTACTTCTTGTTGGTATCAGGACATAATAACCTGACCAAAATAACCCTGGATAGAATAACCCAGCCAAAATAACCCAAGGACAAAATAACCTAGGGTCATAATCACCCATGGACAAAATAACCCATGGTCAAAATAACCCATGGACAGAATAACCCATGGTCATTTTAGATCAAGCTAGTAAACTAAAAATGACATAAAATAAATTATAAATATGATTGTGAGGCACCATAGAGGCTATTTAGGTCATTTTAAGACCATATATCCATTATATACCCTAAAATAGCCTTAAAACACCTTTAATATGCTTTAAAAACCTATAAAATGGTAAATAATTATAAAAATAAAGGCAATTTCGTGGGAATAAGTTGATTAAGAGTTATTATGAAAAGATATAAATGAAAAGACATTAAGAAGATATATAAAGTGGTAGAATTAAGAGAAGTAAAGAAAGGAAGAAGGGGAGAAGAAGTAAGAGTGTGTAGAGTGATAAGAAGAGGAGAAATCCAAACTCATAAAAGAAGATATTTTGTAATATAATTTTTTGAACATTATTTTAAATTTTCCTAGGGTTTTCTAAAAGAGTGTACAAAAAATAAATATACTTTTTAGGGAACCAACACATTCTTCATAATTTTTAATATATACAATGCCTCTTCAGTTTTTAAAAAGTCAATAAAACAAGAATTTACTTATTGTAGATGGTTACACATTTTTGTTTCTGGTGTTGTGTTGAATATTTTACAAATAAATGTTCAAGTCAGTGCTTTACTATGACACAAATAGAATTTGGTGATGTGATTAGCAGTACAGAACATAATCATGCTCCAAAACCTGAGATGATCACTGTGAAACACAAATTGAAAGAAATGAAAGACATTGCATGCTCGAATCAAGATTCTACAAGAAATATCATCGTTGCTTCATGTTCTAATATTTCATTACCCGTAGCAAGAGCAATACCATCAACCCATGCATTATTCAAAATGATTCGAAGAAAAAGATTAAGATTTGAAGCGCCGCCACCAAATCCTCACACATCGGTAGATCTTATCTTGCTAGTTGAATATACAATTACCAATAGAGGGGAAAAGTTTCTTTTTCATGATAGTAATGATGAGAATCATTTTTCAATATTCACCACCACACAGAATTTGCAATTACTGAAAGAATATGAAAATTGGTTTAGTGATGGTACATTTAAAATAGTGCCAAGTATTTTTCAATAGTTGTACATGATTCTTGGCTTGAAAAATGATGCAATAATTCCACTAATTTATATTCTTATGAGCAACAAAACAAGAACCACTTATACACAAGTACTTGCAGAATTAAAACAACTTCAACCTGATCTAAACCCAAAAACTATACTTATTGATTTTGAATTAGGTTTCATGGTAGCTAATTCTAAAAATTTTCCAAATGCCACTATTCAGGGATGCTTTTTCCATTTCTCTCAATGCTTGTGGAGGAAATTTCAAGAAGAAGGTCTACAAACATGTTACATTTCCAATGAAGTATTTGCATATGAGATCAAGAAACTTGTTGCCTTATCTTTTGTGCCTCAGATAGACATAATTGATGCATTTGAAACACTTCAAAAATCTCCTTATTATATAGAACATGAGGAGACCCTACAACCTATAATTGATTATTTTGAAGACACATGGATTGATAGACTAACTAAAAGAGGCAACAGACAATCACCCAAGTTTCCAATCACAATGTGGAATTGCTATTTAGCTGCTCAAGACGATCTTCCCATAACCAATAATACTATTGAGGGATGTCACAAAGGATTTAGAGAATTTCTTCAAGCATCGCATAACTCAGTCTAGAAATTCATCAAAGTAGTGAAAAAAGAATAGAGTCTCCAAGAGAATAGAATAGAGAAATATATGGCTGGATACACTAGGCAACCAAGTAGGAAAAAATACCGTGAACTCAAAGAAAGACTAAAAATATTGGTTGATGGTTATGACAACCATAACATTTTAGATTATATAAGAGGCATCACTCATAATTTGACACTTTAATCAAAAATTTGAATAATAAAGTTTTCTTAGCAACACACATGTAATTTATAAATTTTGTTTTCCTTTCTCTATATTCTTATGGGGATATTTTGTCCATGGGTTATTCTGACCATGGGTTATTTTGGCTTGGGTTATTATGACCCTGGGTTATTTTGTCCCTAGGTTATTGTGACCGGGTTATTCTATCCAGGGTTATTTTGGTCGGGTTATTATGTCCCGTAACCCTTCTTGCTACACCAAGAAATCATCACAGATCCCAAACTAAAGCAACAACTAGAGGTGCTCTTCCAATCAACAACACAACCTGCCCAATCGAAATTAGGATAACCATGCAGCTTTAAGTCCACACTGAAAGAATATCTCAAGCCATACCCAACTATGCCACGCGAGTATCTCAAGATATGCTTTGTTGCAACTAGATGTATTTTCCTTGGTTCACACATGAACTAACTAAGTGCACTCATTGCATAGCAAATATCTATTCTAGTATTGATTAGATACATCAATGATCCAATCAACTGCCTATACATAGTAGGATCCACTAGATCTGAACTAGCTGCAACCTCTTTTAACATCTACAAATTGGTCTCCATCGGCGCAAACATGGATTTGCAATCCAACATACCAAATCTCTTTAGGATGTCTATTGTGTACTTCCCTTAACTTAGAATGATCTCATTAGGCCTTTTTCATACTTCTAAACCAAGGAAGTAATGCATGTATCCAAGATACTTCATTTCAAATTCAGAAGCTAACTCCTTGCATTTGATAATGAGGTGATCTTCTCCAATAAGAAATAAGTGAACATAAAGTTCAACCAAGATCAATGTTTCACCATCAATTACCTTGAAGTATAGGTTTGAATTAGCATCGTTCTTGGAGAAGTCCAAGTACATCAGGTATCTATCAATTCTCTTATACCAACCGTGAGGAGCTTGCTTAAGGCCATACAAAGCCTTCTTCAATTTGCAAACATGAGACTCCTTCCCATGAACCTCAAAGCCATCAGGTTGCTCAATGGATACCTCTTCTTTAATTACACCATTTAGAAATGTTGTCTTCACATCCATCTGATGTAATTTCCATCCTTTAGCTGCTACAATAGCAATGATAGTCCTAATGGATGTATAACGAGCAACTGGAGAAAATGTTTCCTCATAGTCTATTCCCTCTTCCTGAGAGAATCCTCTAGCCACAAATCTAGCCTTGTAGTTCTCAGTGCTTCCATCAGCCACATGCTTTATTTTGAACAACCACTTAGAAGATACAACAAATTTTCCTTCTGGACTAGGTATTATATCCCAAACATCGTTCTTAAGGATAGATTGATATTCTTCAGCCATAACATCTCTCCATACTTGCTGACTTGTAGCTTCCTCAATACTGGAAGGCTCGAATTCAATAATTTGACTCATCAATGCAACATAGCTTGGAAACTTTTGTGGTCTTTTTCTTTCTCTGAATGTTCCTCTAGGAGCTA
>VDFB02271358.1:530152853-530177464 GCA_007258455.2 Sequoia sempervirens | reverse complement strand
TTTATGATTTTTTTTGCATTTTGACGCCAAGAGGATCATGACAAATGCATATGATTGATGCCTACACATGAGAATCCAAGGACAACATCAGCCAAGCCAATACCAATTGACAGGTGATGACAACGTTGTTTGACGTGGGAAGGACGCATCCCGAAACAATGTGAGGACGATGACGATAATGTGACAAAAGTATGGAGGTCTACAGTCGGGCCAGGAACACAGTCAAGTAAAATTTTGGATAATGTGCTTGTATGGATTAGACTCGTTGCATTTGGAATGACTTGGTTAGGACTAAATGGGATGATGATTATCCTTAGACTGTTTGACAAGGGAAAGCCAAGATAGGTGACAGGCATGAACGGATAGGGGGTGGCCTTGGTAAAAGATGGGAGATATGAGACTAATGGAATTGTCATATGATTTTCAAGGACTATGTCATATAAGGACAATAAGACTATGACGGTCAATGACATGATGTTTCACGGATAATGTATGACCAAAGGATAGGCATGTCAAGAGTTTTCCCAAAGCATGATTTATGTGTGCCAGTTTTATGTCAAGACCAAGATAGGTGGGAATGATATGGATTAAATGGTCAGATTCCAATGTCAAGAGGAAGGCCTAGGATATGAGACGACTTGCCCCCAAGTGTAAGAGTCCACATAGATGATTTATTTTACACATGACGCTTGTTTGCCAGGTTTTCATCATGGTACTTATCTAGGGGGTACCTGTTTGCCAGGTTTTCACCATTGGATGAAATTTTTCTCTTTACTATTTTCTTGACTTTTTTATTTTTTTGGTGTCACCAAGATGCCTATTTGCCAGGTTTTCATCAGGGTGACAATTTTTTAATTTTCAAATTTTTCGTATTTTGATTTTGCGGATAGCCTGGATGCTTTAGATGACCGCTGACTGTTCTGAATCCACTGACAGTGTCGATGTAGAGGCTGGTACCATGATATGCCAATAATGACCTTGCTAAAGTAGTTGTCTTGTCAGGATCGTAGCGCTTGTATACAACTGATCGATGTCATTATGATCCTTTCTAATACTAGAGTTGGCCTTATCAGAATACACACACAATAGAGTGCCATGAGAGTCCTTGCGGTAAAGAGTTGCTTCCAAGATGTGACAGATTTGTGACGTGGGATCATTGGACTTTAGACAAGACGTAGGGTTATGAAAAATGATGGTATACGTGGAAAAACTGTTTGGACGTTTGGATGAATGAATTTTTATTTTCCAAACTTGGGATGGTGGATGATCAATTTTGGAGGGATGGTGTTTGGAACCAAAACTTTTATATGCCTTGATTGATGACCATTTTGAAGGAGGTGGACATGTGTTATATGTGGGAGTCCTCTTGTCTTGTGGCTCCACATTTTGATTGACTTTTGTATTTGACTTGGTGTCTTTGTTTGATCCATCTTTCTTTGGGATCCATTTTAATTTCATGTGTCCACTTGTCCTTTTGTTTGATTCAATGGCCTTTGACATTTTATTTTGATCTTTTGACTTGTAAGAATTTTGTTTTTGTTGGTTCCAAAGGGAAGGTTTATTTATGATGGAATGACGGTTCATGGTGTGGGTGGAGGGGGTGTTGGCAGCAATCTTATGACAAGGATTTCTCATGGACTCCATTTTGACGTTTGTATATGACAAAGTTTCCCCTAGTATCGAGGAGGTACCGCTAACATTGTTAGATTTACTAATTGAGGAATAGCCAAGACCTTGATGTCTGCAATTTTCCTGAAGCTGCATTGGTTCTAGAATTCCTTTCTCATGTATGCCTAGTCCTTTGCCTTGATATTGCATGCTTTGATAGATTCTATTTGCGATGGGGTATTTGTTATTTTGAAAGCAAGATGCTAACCCATCATGGTATATGTGGGCACTGCTACTTGAAATATTTTCGTCTGCAAGAAAGCCTGCTCTAACAAAGATAGATGAACCTAGTTGATAAAGTGTCTTAGCTTCATTGTCATGTTGGACATATTCCTGACTGATATCTTTGGTCTACTCTTGTGGCATGTCAAGTTTAGATGATTCTATTGGTGCCTCCAAGTCGATGTCAAAACCGTCTTGATGGTCATTATCATATAGTCCCATGAAGTTAGCTATAGCTTCATCATTTGAAAATATGTCCATAGTGGAAGACTCTTTTTCTAGAGGAAGATCATCTATGGTTCCAATGGAGGCAAGTGTCTCATCTTGGAGAGTGTTGATAGTCAAGGCCTGAATAGAGTTATCAAGTATTTGGTCATAAATGGCATAAAGGTCAAGGAGTGGATTATTTTGGATTTCTTGGTCAATGGTAGGGTCTTGGTCAAAGATGGGGTTGTCGTGGATTTGGACTTCTTGGTCAATGGTAGGTGTACTTTGGATGTCATGATTGTCTTGAAGGACTCCTTGAATGGAGTTTAAGATAGGGTCATGGAATGGACTACCTTGTTCTTGACATGAGGGTGACATTATAAGGTCATGTTTTGGGCTTTCGTTTTGACATGTATCCTCAAGTTTAGTCAATGGGATTTGACTTTGGATACTGATAGCATTTTCATGACTAAATGTGGCTTGTGAGGGGGTGACTTGGAAAGGATTAATGGATGAAGGATTAGGATAGGACATGGAGACTTGGGCTGGACTAGTATGTGAAGGACTAGGATATGACATGGAGTCTTGGACTAGAGATGACATGGAGTCTTCGACTGGATTGGTGTAGGGTTGATTGAAATAGGACATGGAGACTTGGACTGGATCGGTATGGTATGATGTGAGGACTTGACATGAGTTGGTAGATGGTTGATAAGGCCTGTAGACATGGATGAGATTGATGGGTGAAGGACTAGTATATGATGTGGAGACTTGGAATGGACTAGTGGATAGTTAGTTTCTCTTGTCAAAGTTAGGATAAGGGTGAGTAATGGATGTTTGTTGTAGACTAATGTTAGGAATGGTATTAAGTGAATTTTGGTAGTGGGAGTAGATGGACAGAGGGCTTGGATAAATTGTCTCCTAAAGTCTGAGGCTTCTTGGTATCGACCTCTACAGAGTAATTTGTATTCAACTTTACTAGCAAGCCTATCAACATTTTGTTGAAGGGAAGACAAGGTGGTGGATGTCAAAATGTCGTCTAAATGCAAAAGTGATTGTTGACCAAGGGAAATGACCAATTCCAAGTCTAGATGCCAAATGAGGACTATGATGGACAATATTTCAGTTCTGGTTTCTGACAAAGATGTTTGAAAAAGATATTTGACAAAAATGTTTGGATTTAGATTCTTGATGTTCAGTTTGTTGAAGCTTGTCTGAGTTGTCTAAGGTCAATTGTTTGTGTCCAGATTTGTGACTATTATGTATATTGTTTGAAAATATAGAAAACACTTGACAAGCATGATGTTTTGGTGTATGCAAGCACACATGAGACAAGTACAATCCTAAAAGGCCAATAGGCCAAGGGTTTGTATACTTGATATAGCCCACCAATATATCCCGGATTGGTGATAAACACCTTTCCTTCTCGAGAGCGGATAGCTTAGAATTTTGGTGGCATTGGCTCCCCTCCACGGCTCATTAATGTCATTCGAGCACACCAAATTTAGATTCTTTGGGTAATGACTTCCCAAGAATTGCTATCTCTACTCAAGGGGATTAGTAGTGAGTGTCTTCGGGCATGATACTGTACCCTGCACTATATCAAGCAACGGTCAATAGAATAGTTGGATACTAAGACAAGAGGTGTTTAATACGGGCATTCTGTTCATGGGGCATGATCCATGCGACGAGAGTCCCCTTTCGGATCCATCTCATTGGAACCACACTTGTGATTCTTGGGTTTTCCCCAAGAATCCACTTTTATATACCAGTTGGAAGTCCCTTAGGTTCAAGGTGCTACCGGTCTGAGTTGTCCTAGGGTGAGTACTTTTTCCCACCAGAACAGGCCCAAATTCTAGAGTCAGTAACCATTTCTCTTACACCTAAGATCGCCCAAAAGTGCAAGGGGAGAGGATACTCCGATATACTAAGTCGTGGGGTTAAAAACAAATAAAAATGGGTCTATTTTTTTATCACCGAGTTTTCACAAGGTGAGAGCATACTCACCTAACATTTTGTAAACACACTCAATCATAGTAGAAAGACAAGTTCGTTTTAATTGCACCAAAGGAAATGTGTATTATACTAAAAAAGACAAACACATTATTTTGATGTTTAGTCTTTGACGTTCGAACCTGCAAGACCACACATTAGTATTTTGATAATGATCTTCGACTATTGATCTACAAATATAGTTCGATGCGTCATTTTTGTCCACTTCATCCAATGTGTCCTTTGAAGTGTTTATTTTCTGCACATACACAAAACCAACAACAAACCCTAACAAGCTACTTCATCACTACTATTAGAGGGTTAGCTAGTCAAGACAAATCTGATTTTTAGAAAAAAAATTCATAGTAAAATGAAAAATACAGAGAATAAAGCCTATCTAAAATCTCAAGAGGTTTCCAAAAATGTAAATAAACCAGAAAAAATTTCTATTTTGCACCTGAAATTAATTTTTTTATGAAAAATCATAAAAAAATTATAAAAAATAAAAAATAGCTCTAAAAAATCTGATCTTTGGACTAGAGTTGTCTAATGTCATTCCAAATCTGCAAAAAAAAATAGTGAGCAGATCTGCAATCGTGGGTGAAATATAAGCAAATTTGTTTTAAACCCCAATTTTAAAAAATCTATTGTTTCACTAATAATTGCACATCCAAATTTAAAAAATAAAGAGTAGACCCCTATTAAAATTTAGAGAGCTTTTCAGAAATGTAAACATATATGAAAAATTCAATAATTTTCTCTCAAAATTAATTTTTCATGAAAAACAACAAAAAAAATATAAAAAATTAAAAACAGATCTAAAAACTCTGATTTTTGGAATGAAAGCGCGTGATGTTGTCCCCAAGCTGCAAAAAAAAATTGTGATAAAATATGCAGCCCTTTGAAAGTTATGGTCAAATCTTTGGGAACTAGGGCTTTATCCAAAATGATGTCGAACCTGCAACAAAAAACAAACAAAACTTGCAACAAAAGAATGCAACTCCAAGATTTCTCAAAATGTGTTAAAATATGTCAGGTTCACCAATGTAATGAAGGATTTCTGCAAAACAGAATATGTTAGTATCACATGCATGCAATATTATCCAAACCACACAATAGAATGCAAAGGAGAAATGTGAAAGAAATGGAATGAAACTAGAACAATCTCACCCATTTCTCTCCTCCATGACTAACTTCTATTATACCTTGTAGCTTGCTATAAAAATGGATGCCCTTAGATTTTGAGGAGCAAACTCTATATGCCTAGACCTAAATAAGACTTTGAAGGATTTATTTTAAAAGATTTATGCAAATAGAAAATGAAATCTAAGTGCAAATGTTCAAATACTAATGGCTAGAATGCAAGAAATGACAATAAACAAGGAATCTAAAATGATTTTCAGAAATTCAAGATGAAGATCCTTGAAATGAGAGCAAAATTGTCATTTTATAGAAAATGCAATTTTTCACAGACGGATGAGATGAGAGATTGAGAAAATGCCCTAGAATCAATGGTTAATATTCAAAATGGCAACTCTCAATTAGGGTTAGGGAAAAATGCCCAAATGTGTGAATAAGATTTAATTAAATAAATTAAATCAAGAATAAATGTGACAGTTGAGATGAAATTAGCAAAAATCAGAAGATAATAAGATGGGATTTTAGAAAATCAGTAATTTTAGAAATTACTTGATTTGTATAAGAATATTTCCATTTTGAATTAAACTAATTCAAAATTTGGATTTTGTGAGATAAGGAGGAATTGATTTTTGAAATTAATTACTAAAATAAGAACCGGTTAACTATGCGAGACATTTTTAAATAAATTGTTTTGTTTAAAAATAAAGAAGTGTCACATACAACAATTAAATAATTAAAAATATTTTATTAATTTAGAAGAAGTGGTTAATTAATTAAATAAATTAGCAAATCTATTTAATTAAAAGAGAGGATTTAGGAATTAGTGACATATTGAATAAATATATTAAAATATATTTATTTGATAATCAGGAGGACATTAATGACAAAGATTAATTAAATAAAATGAGAACTTTATTTAATTATGAGTTGACTTTAGATAATTAGTGACACATTAAATAAATATGATTTTATTTAATAATCAGGAAGAATAGAAGACCCTGAATTAATTAAATAATTGTGAATTATTTAATTAATAGTTGAAGATGGGTTAGGAACATAATTAAAGCATCATAATTATGCTAGGACGAAAAGTGGTAAAATAGTGCTCGCAGGCCTAGGTCATTTTTAGGTTTCTACAGATATTACCAAACCAAAACGGATATTGTACTTGGGTCTGCAAAAAGTCAAAGGCATAAATTTTTCATTTTTGGACATGTTAAAAACACCTTTTTTTCACATCACCACTTTTTGAACCCCCATGATCTTGCACATACCCACAAGCAAAGCTCTTGCATTGAGGCAACAACTTCACCATGTCAAGATGGTGAAAGGATATTTTTTCATCTCTTTCTTCATAAAGATCACTGAGTTGAGAGATCAACTTTGTACCATTGGCCATATAGTTGATGATAAGGACTTGGTCATGTTGGCTCTTAATGGCCTTCCTCAATCCTGGGAGCCATTTATCCAAGGAATTAGTGGGAGATCAAAGCTACCTAAGTTTGATCATCTCAGGGAAGATTGCATTCAAGAGGAATCTAGATTGGCAGCAATAGGCATTGGGAAAAGTTCTACCAATGAATACATTCATGTACTTGTCGCTCATTCATCAAAGAAGAAAGGAAAATAAGGGAAGAAAGGAAACTTCAAGAGGAATAGAGATAAAAGAATAGATGGTGCTCCTACATCTAAGACGAAGAAGGATCTCTCCCATATGCAGTGCTTTAGATGTGATAAGTTTGGTCACTATGCAAAAGATTGTCCAACTAGACCTAAACAACATGCTTCACTTGCGGATGTGGGTAAAATCTCTCCTCAAAAGGATTCAAGTGGATTTCTATTCTATTCTTCCCTATCAAGCAATGTTCAAATGGATAGCAACACTTGGTTGATTGATAGTGGTGCCTCTTGTCACATTATTGGTTTTAGAGAACATCTTTTAGATTTGGTAGAGGGAGATTCAAGCATTCAAGTCATAATTGGAGATGAAGTTTTCTATTATGTGAAAGGTGTTGGAACCTCCTCTCTTCACTTAGATTCTGGCATCTCTCTTTAGTTAAGCAATGTGCTATTCATACCAAGCATCAAGTGGAACCTTGTTTCTATCTCAGCTTTGGAGGACAAAGGATATCAAGTTGCATTCTCTAAAGGAAAAATTCTTGCATGGCCAAAGAACTTTAGCATCAAGACTGCCCGAGTGATTGGTGTTCAGAAAGAGAGTCTCTATAGAATTTCCGCTCGACGTTTATAGGGATTGTTGCATGATTCAACAAGTTCATGTGATCTTTGGCATAGAAGACTTACTCACCTTCACTTCAGAGCAATTGCAATAATGGACAAGATGTTCACTGGCCTTCCTAAACTTAGCTAGGAGCATGAAGGTACTTGTCGAGGATACACATTGGGTAAGAATACTAAAGGTCATTTTCATAGTAGTGAAAGTAGATCTAAATGTATTCTAGATCTTGTTCACTCTTTTTAGTATGGCCCAATGTCTGTTGCTTCTTTGAGTGGTTTTTGGTATTATATAATTTTCATTGAGGACTACTCTAGAAAGACTTGGATTTATTTCTTAAAGACTAAAGAATTTGAGGAAGTACTTGAGAGATTCAAGGAATTTAAAGTAGAGAACTTGTTTGGGAAGAGGATCAAAGTTCTTAGATCAAAAAATGGAGGAGAATACATCTCTGGAAGCTTTCGTAACTTTTGTACTGAGGCAGGGATTAAGAGGGAGTTTTGTGTTTCTTACAATCCACAGCAAAATAGTTTTGTAGAAAGGAAGAACGGATCCATTGTAGAAGCAGCTAAATTCATGATCCATGATCAAGATCTACAAACCTTCCTTTGGGCTAAAGCATCTAGGACAACTGTATATGTTCAGAATCGGAGCCCTCATCGCATTTTGGAGAACATGACTCCTGAAGAAGCTTTCACAGGGGTGAAGCCTGAAGTTAGTCATTTGAGAATCTTTAGTTGTCCTATGTACATTCATGTGCCTAAAGATAAAAGGAAAAAATTGGAACCATCTGGCAAGAAGGGAATATTTGTGGCTACAGTGAGTCTTCAAAAGCCTACAAAATTTACATTCCAAGTTAGAAACTGATAGAGATCAACATGGATGTTACATTTGAAGAGGATGTTGCATTCAAGAGATCTAAAGGCTCTCACATGGAGATAGATAATGAAGACCAAGAGACTCCTCAAGACATGGAAGTTGACCATTCTCCTAAGATTCAGAGGGAGTCTACTAAACCTGAAGAAGATGGTGATCCAGTTGAGCCTTTGGAACCAATTGATGGGTCGAGAGACATTGTGATTGGTTGAAAGAGACCTCTTTGGGCTAGGAAAAAAATGCAAGAGGTAGAAAAGTTTGTAGCTCCTAGAGGAACATTCAGAGAAAGAAAAAGACCACAAAAGTTTCCAAGCTATGTTGCATTGATGAGTCAAATTATTGAATTCGAGCCTTCCAGTATTGAGGAAGCTACAAGTCAGCAAGTATGGAGAGATGTTATGGCTGAAGAATATCAATCTATCCTTAAGAACGATGTTTGGGATATAATACCTAGTCCAGAAGGAAAATTTGTTGTATCTTCTAAGTGGTTGTTCAAAATAAAGCATGTGGCTGATGGAAGCACTGAGAACTACAAGGCTAGATTTGTGGCTAGAGGATTCTCTCAGGAAGAGGGAATAGACTATGAGGAAACATTTTCTCCAGTTGCTCGTTATACATCCATTAGGACTATCATTGCTATTGTAGCAGCTAAAGGATGGAAATTACATCAGATGGATGTGAAGACAACATTTCTAAATGGTGTAATTAAAGAAGAGGTATCCATTGAGCAACCTGATGGCTTTGAGGTTCATGGGAAGGAGTCTCATGTTTGCAAATTGAAGAAGGCTTTGTATGGCCTTAAGCAAGCTCCTCACGGTTGGTATAAGAGAATTGATAGATACCTGATGTACTTGGACTTCTCCAAGAACGATGCTAATTCAAACCTATACTTCAAGGTAATTGATGGTGAAACATTGATCTTGGTTGAACTTTATGTTCACTTATTTCTTATTGGAGAAGATCACCTCATTATCAAATGCAAGGAGTTAGCTTCTGAATTTGAAATGAAGTATCTTGGATACATGCATTACTTCCTTGGTTTAGAAGTATGAAAAAGGCCTAATGAGATCATTCTAAGTTAAGGGAAGTACACAATAGACATCCTAAAGAGATTTGGTATGTTGGATTGCAAATCCATGTTTGCGCCGATGGAGACCAATTTGTAGATGTTAAAAGAGGTTGCAGCTAGTTCAGATCTAGTGGATCCTACTATGTATAGGCAGTTGATTGGATCATTGATGTATCTAATCAATACTAGAATAGATATTTGCTATGCAATGAGTGCACTTAGTTAGTTCATGTGTGAACCAAGGAAAATACATCTAGTTGCAACAAAGCATATCTTGAGATACTCGCGTGGCATAGTTGGGTATGGCTTGAGATATTCTTTCAGTGTGGACTTAAAGCTGCATGGTTATCCTAATTTCGATTGGGCAGGTTGTGTTGTTGATTGGAAGAGCACCTCTAGTTGTTGCTTTAGTTTGGGATCTGTGATGATTTCTTGGTGTAGCAAGAAGGGTTACGGGACATAATAACCCGACCAAAATAACCCTGGATAGAATAACCCGGTCACAATAACCTAGGGACAAAATAACCCAGGGTCATAATAACCCAAGCCAAAATAACCCATGGTCAGAATAACCCATGGACAAAATATCCCCATAAGAATATAGAGAAAGGAAAACAAAATTTATAAATTACATGTGTGTTGCTAAGAAAACTTTATTATTCAAATTTTTGATTAAAGTGTCAAATTATGAGTGATGCCTCTTATATAATCTAAAATGTTATGGTTGTCATAACCATCAACCAATATTTTTAGTCTTTCTTTGAGTTCACGGTATTTTTTCCTACTTGGTTGCCTAGTGTATCCAGCCATATATTTCTCTATTCTATTCTCTTGGAGACTCTATTCTTTTTTCACTACTTTGATGAATTTCTAGACTGAGTTATGCGATGCTTGAAGAAATTCTCTAAATCCTTTGTGACATCCCTCAATAGTATTATTGGTTATGGGAAGATCGTCTTGAGCAGCTAAATAGCAATTCCACATTGTGATTGGAAACTTGGGTGATTGTCTGTTGCCTCTTTTAGTTAGTCTATCAATCCATGTGTCTTCAAAATAATCAATTATAGGTTGTAGGGTCTCCTCATGTTCTATATAATAAGGAGATTTTTGAAGTGTTTCAAATGCATCAATTATGTCTATCTGAGGCACAAAAGATAAGGCAACAAGTTTCTTGATCTCATATGCAAATACTTCATTGGAAATGTAACATGTTTGTAGACCTTCTTCTTGAAATTTCCTCCACAAGCATTGAGAGAAATGGAAAAAGCATCCCTGAATAGTGGCATTTGGAAAATTTTTAGAATTAGCTACCATGAAACCTAATTCAAAATCAATAAGTATAGTTTTTGGGTTTAGATCAGGTTGAAGTTGTTTTAATTCTGCAAGTACTTGTGTATAAGTGGTTCTTGTTTTGTTGCTCATAAGAATATAAATTAGTGGAATTATTGCATCATTTTTCAAGCCAAGAATCATGTACAACTATTGAAAAATACTTGGCACTATTTTAAATGTACCATCACTAAACCAATTTTCATATTCTTTCAGTAATTGCAAATTCTGTGTGGTGGTGAATATTGAAAAATGATTCTCATCATTACTATCATGAAAAAGAAACTTTTCCCCTCTATTGGTAATTGTATATTCAACTAGCAAGATAAGATCTACCGATGTGTGAGGATTTGGTGGCGGCGCTTCAAATCTTAATCTTTTTCTTCGAATCATTTTGAATAATGCATGGGTTGATGGTATTGCTCTTGCTACGGGTAATGAAATATTAGAACATGAAGCAACGATGATATTTCTTGTAGAATCTTGATTCGAGCATGCAATGTCTTTCATTTCTTTCAATTTGTGTTTCACAGTGATCATCTCAGGTTTTGGAGCATGATTATGTTCTGTACTGCTAATCACATCACCAAATTCTATTTGTGTCATAGTAAAGCACTGACTTGAACATTTATTTGTAAAATATTCAACACAACACCAGAAACAAAAATGTGTAACCATCTACAATAAGTAAATTCTTGTTTTATTGACTTTTTAAAAACTGAAGAGGCATTGTATATATTAAAAATTATGAAGAATGTGTTGGTTCCCTAAAAAGTATATTTATTTTTTGTACACTCTTTTAGAAAACCCTAGGAAAATTTAAAATAATGTTCAAAAAATTATATTACAAAATATCTTCTTTTATGAGTTTGGATTTCTCCTCTTCTTATCACTCTACACACTCTTACTTCTTCTCCCCTTCTTCCTTTCTTTACTTCTCTTAATTCTACCACTTTATATATCTTCTTAATGTCTTTTCATTTATATCTTTTCATAATAACTCTTAATCAACTTATTCCCACGAAATTGCCTTTATTTTTATAATTATTTACCATTTTATAGGTTTTTAAAGCATATTAAAGGTGTTTTAAGGCTATTTTAGGGTATATAATGGATATATGGTCTTAAAATGACCTAAATAGCCTCTATGGTGCCTCACAATCATATTTATAATTTATTTTATGTCATTTTTAGTTTACTAGCTTGATCTAAAATGACCATGGGTTATTCTGTCCATGGGTTATTTTGACCATGGGTTATTTTGTCCATGGGTGATTATGACCCTAGGTTATTTTGTCCTTGGGTTATTTTGGCTGGGTTATTCTATCCAGGGTTATTTTGGTCAGGTTATTATGTCCTGATACCAACAAGAAGTAGTCTTCAGTGGCACTAAGCACTACAGAGGTTGAGTACATTGCAACATGTGTGGCAATTCGACAAGTAGTGTGACTTTGGAAGCTCCTTGTAGGATTGTTTGGAAAATCATTGGAGCCGACTGCCATTCATTGTGATAATCAAAGTTGTGTGAAGCTTTTTGTCAATCCAGTGTTTCATGACTTAACTAAACATGTTGAGATCAAATACCACTATATCAGAGATATGGTATTAAGGAAGGCTATCCAATTGAAGTACATTAGCACTAATAAGTAGACCACTGACATTCTCAAAAAGCCTCTCTCCAAAGTAAAGTTTGTGTACTTTCAAGAAAAGCTTGGAATTATGGAGAATGGAGCCCTAGCTGAGAGGGAGACCCAGCTTCAGTGATCTTCTGTGATTTTCTTTAATGCATTTTTCTCTAAGAGAGAAATTTGGGGTGTAAGCCCTTGTTAATGCATCTTTCTTTGTGAGAGAAATTTGAGGTGTAAGCCCTTGTTAATGCATCTCTCTATGAGAGAAATTTGAGGTGAAATCCCTTATTTCAACCCTCTGGGAGTAGCCATGGTGGATGTCATGTTGAGTGACTCCATGACAACATCACGTTGAGAGACTCTATGATGATTTTCCTATACTTGTGTTATTCAACCTCTAGGAGTAGCCATGGTGGACATCATGATGAGATGATGACATCATCTTGAGTGATTATGTGATGGGCACTTGTGCACATACGCTTTTCCATACATGGGAGTAGCCATGATGGTTGATATCATGTTGAGTGACTCCATGATGAGCTCTTTCCACATATGGGTGTAGCCATTGTGGATGTCATGTTGAGAGACTTCATGACATTGGATAGCTAGAATTCATCTTCCCTGGCTGAGAGGGAGTGTTGATGTTCGCAGTGTCGTTCATCACTTCCAGCCATGTCCTTAAACAATAAAATGAAATATAGCCTTAACTTCTATTTATTTTATTAGAGATAACCGTTGGTGAAGAGGCACTTCACCATAAACAACATTTAATTATTGTTAATAATTACTTGAGGCCGACTTTGTTTATTTACCACCTTTGGAGACATATCAGTTCATTTTAGAAGGTTGACATGATGTTTTGAAGGGACACGATCTCTCTTTATCCCTTGTATATATATGTGTTGTTGATTGTTCATTCTATATTCATTCATCATTCAGAGTTCAATATTAGAGAAGTGTGAATTTCACCAAGAGCATATCAAAGTTTCCCAAGAAGGTTGAATTCGATATCAAGGAAGAGCAAGATAATAATTTGTTATTGCATCAAGTTTTGGTGTTGTTGTTTGGCCTTGTAATCGTCCTCATTGTAAAGATCATTGTTGATTTATATTCAATATATAAGTGATATATTATTTTTGGATTTTTCTCCCTCAAGTGGAGGGTTTTCCCAAGGTATATGCCATGTCTATTTGTTTGAAATTAAATTAAAATCTGCTTATCCCACTTCTAATCCTAAAACTAACAAATAGGGTGTTTCTACCTATTAGAAATGCTAATAAATTTCTTGGGAATTGTTGTCCAATTGTATATAGGCCTCAAGATTTCAAGAAACTCTCACCCAACTTTTTGTATAATTCTTTTTCTTGCAAAATATCAATACAAAGATCTATTCAGTTGAAGTTTGGGAAAAGATGTGGTTAGTCCTTTTAGGAGACTACCATAATTGGTCGGGCTTATTTGGCCTCCTTTAGCCTCAACCATAGTACATTGGAATTTTTTTAGTGTGAACCCAAGTGATGGTGTTAATGATATTGTATGTAAAGAAATGAACATCTAAAATGCAAACCTAGATAGTCATCTAAGTTTTACGGTGTGTGAGTGTGATGGGTGGTAAATGGGTTATGAGGCTCACAAAAATAGGAAAAATAGGGAACGTATGAATGGGAAAGGACTCTAAATCTACAATATGATAAGGTGTGAGAATGCATTTTTTCTATTGATTCATAAATGAATGAGAAATTAAGGAATAATAACTATAAAAAGGGAAAAAGAAGAATCTGATGAGACAAAAATGGACTAAGAGAGAGATCACAACAAAATTATAACTTTAGTGGCTTAATGGGCTTTGACTCTAAAACATTTAGAGTTGTAGTGTTCTTCCTTATATAAAAAGAGATCTTCTTTGATCATCTAGAAGTGTTTGTATGCTTGTGTAAGAGTAGGGTGTGGTTTGAAAATTTCAACCTAAGAAAATGAGGGTAAATTTAAGTTTATACGTGAAGTTCTATGTGAGATGACCATTGAAAACATAGGAAGAATCAGGGTTACAATGACCATTGGAGATCCCAAAAAAAATGAGCTTGAACACAAGCATTAGTTGATGCTAGTGTCTTGAATGGAAATTTGTCAATTTTTTGGAGATGACTAGGGAGGTGTTACTAAGGTGGTTCTCTATGTTTCATGTTTCAATGGTTTGTAAAAAGGTTATAAAATAGATAAAATGATTCCTAAACATGACAGTGTATGAACACAAAAATGAATGAAAAATATATGGTTAAAGTTGCAATGTAGGAAAATTTTGACCTTACATGTACCTAAAACATGTGAAGAATGAAATTGCTAACATGCATAGTACTATGGCACATGTGTGAGACCCAACCATTTTGCAACTTTAATTATTTTACATGTACTTAATGATGGCAATGGTCTTAGATACTTCAAAAAAATTGCACCACTTTCTCTAACCTTGGATTTGTAGGTATTACTTTGATCAATTTGCACTAGATTGTATACAACAAGTGGTTATCTACCTTAGCAAGTGAAGTTAACTAGTTTTTATTACTATTACATATCAATGTGAATTGACTTAGTAATTTGATTTCAATGTTTCTAGTAAAATAATATTGTTGGTCCTCTTGAGTAAACATGAAATATTACGCTAGACTTCAATTAACCTATAGAAATAAAAATTATAATGCAAGAGGGGGCATTTGATAAATGAAATTATTCATATTAATAGATGTATATAGTATCTTAGCAATCTAAATTTCTCTTGTAGAATTGGATAGTGTAGGTTATGTCATTATTAACCTTAACTCTTATATTACTATTTAATGATTATTTCAATTATAGATTAAGTTGAGAATGAAGTATAGGTGATAAGTGCTAAGAAGACATCAATTCAAGGACTAGTGAAATATTATTCATGTATGTTGACATATTTATTGAAATTGTGGTTTTTAATATGAACACCAAACTAAGAGAAATTGATATAGTTTTATTTTATTATTGTATTTGGGAGGGTATTGCTGAGCTAATCATGTTGCAATGAGATAATTTTAACATGTTTTTTTTCTTGATTGATGCATGAGATTACGTTGATTCTAACCCTATGAATTTAGATTTTATCTTCTTGATGCATTTGGCATGTACATTTTTTGTGTAAGGATATTTGTCCATTGACCAATGGGGTACAAAAGATCAATTAATAACCTTAGCCACTCTTCACATTTCACCTTGTGATCTTAGCCTATGAAAATACTAGGACCTCTTAGGTTGAGCCTTGTTTTCCCCTAAGTGATTTTGTTTCATTGTGTATGTTAAATTTTAAATGATTTCAATGATTTTAACATTTTAAGGTTTTGTATATGTCTCTTTTTGTGTAAGTCCAATTTTCCCTTTATGATGTATTTTATGGAATAATAAGTTGTTTTTCTAAAGCATTTTATATAAAAATGTTTCTTTGTATTCTAAAGCTATTATTTGCTCTAATGTGCTCTTATAGATTTAGGTTCAGGCCAACAAGGTTGCACTTGAGGTGGCTCACTTTTAGGTGTTTTTGGATCATTGGGGTAATGCCCCGTGTACTATTGCTCGGGTGCCCACTTCGCCCACTTCCTCTCATGGCCAGTTGCCCTCTCAAGGTTGGTAGTGGAGTGGTTCTGCTCGCCCCTGCTCTTAGCCTCCTCTTCGGCCTGGTTCCCACCCTCCTCAACGAACCCATTCTCCTCCTCCACGGGCTAGCCAGGGGTGGCCCTCTGGAGGAGCTGCGGGGAGTAGCGGTGGCAATTTTGGGTGGCCTTTTTATGACACTCCTACTACTGACTCTGGTTGGCCAGATTCTGGTAAAAATTTTCGCATTTGGCCCTTGCAATCTCGCCCTGACACGAGGATAAAGAGAAAGAAAAAGATGTTGATGATGGTTGGGATCCTCCTCCTGACGTCACTCCAGACCCTGTTGATGTATGGGGGAAGCAAATGGATGGCATAGACCCCCCCGACTCTTTTTTATATAATGGTAATGTTTATGGACTTTTGAGCTAGGCCCATGTGACTTTGGACTTTCGAGGTGTGTCTTCTTACCACTCACCTTTTTTTGTGAATATGTATCCTTATTTTTATTTATATTAGTATAGATAGCTGCCTATTCATAAAAAAAAATGGTTGAGGTACTTTTAGACCATGTTTTCATAAGTGCTAAGTGAAAATCGTACCTAGCTAAGCTCTTGCAAAAAACAATGCTATAAATAAACATGTAAGAGTCGAGATGCAAACTTACTAGTCAACTACTCATTTGTCCTTTGTACCATATTAAAAGGAGTACAGAGTAAACTCCACTCTTACATACCTTGCCTATGAGGGTGCACATGAGGAGTCATGAACTACTTTTAATTTTTGGAAAAAGACTTAAAATTTTAATCAAAATAAAATAAAAAAGATAATATAGATTTATTCCGTGTAATCCATGAAAAAAATACTTTTACCTGAGACTTTTAGTTAACCCAGTCAAGTGCCATTACCAGAATTCTTTCGAAAGAATTGTTCCAGAACATCTGGCACTTCATCATCATCTGATTTAATTCCATTATTCCTCTAGATTCTACTGTAGACTTGAAATATCCGATCAAACCCTATATCTGAAAATATTCCTGAAATATCCTAGCAAACCCTATATCTGAAAATATTCCTGTGAATCGCTTTTGATATGAAGTTTTTTTAAAACTGAAATGATTACAAAAACAGATAAATAAATTTATTATAAACAAAGAATTGTAAATAAATAAAAATTCAGACACAGGGAAGCGCAACACTCATCCCCTCACTGCAGCTCCCTCCTTGAAGGGCTGCTCGGTCTCTGTATAGGCCGGCAGGCCGACCTTTGTCTGGAGGACGTGCTCTTTGCATGCCTAGGCACTGCCCTTGCCGCAGAACAGCCAAGAAAAGCAGGCCGCAGAAAAATAAAATAAAGTTAAAAATAAATCAATCTTACCTCGAAAGCTGTTTCCTGGCTTTCCTCTGATTAACGTGCACCTTCCTTCCTTCCAACCGCCATTGTTTCTCCTCAGATACATTTATAATTTTTTATTGCCGCCGCCATGCCTGTTTTATCACTTGCCCTGCATAAAAAGAAGAGAATACCCTACAATTTAGGGTTCATTACTATTTTGAGTTTATTTTAGGGCTAGCCCTTCTAGTATTGTAACAATAGTATAACGATCCGTGGGCTCCATTTGTTTTAGCGGTGGTAGGAGAAAACAAAGAATAATGCAGGCAGAAGGCAAGGTGGGAGCGAATTTCTTGAAGAATCTTGCAGGTTCAGGTGATGTTCATGGCGTCAAATGGTCCTTATCCATTGACACAATTGGTTTCAGTTCTGAATTGGGCGAGGGGACAGCTATGGAAGGGATTGAGGTAGTCCAAGTAGATGAAGATGATGCCAACTATCAGTATAAAGAAGTTTTTTTTCCTGAGAGAGATTTTGTGCATTACAACAATGTACGAGCGTTATAAATATAACATAATTTATTTTATTGATAATGGATAATACTATTAAATATTTTTGATGTTGGAGGCATGTATATTGCAAACAACTAAAATCATTCCCATTATTCTCATTCCAAATGAATTAAATAATGCAACTTATTTATTTAATTCATAAAAATAATTAGTTAACTATCTAATCATTTGCACACTTCAAATCATGATTAGCCAAGTTTATTAAAAACCTAGGCCTAAATGATAAACTTAAAGCTCCAAAACCATACATATTGGAGCACAAATTAGTTGTGAAGAAAAATAAAGATAATAATAAAATAACAAAGTAAACACTATGATCAACAACATAGATTTATATGATAAAACCCTGGCAGTATACTAGGGAAACATCCATGAAATAAAGTATCAGTTTTTGTATTGCTAATAAAAAGTATAATCTTGTGTAACTAATGTTACAATCATATGCATTTTAGGGCTACAAAGATATATAATATATTCAACATAGCCACCACAATAAGATCTAGGGCTTTTTGATGAATTGCCCAATTTTTCTCTTTAAGAAAAGTAGAATTTTACTATAAAAAATTGTTTTGAGGGCTATCAGCCCTAAATCCTCATTTGCAAGGTCCCAACATGACAACCCCCACAACCATTATGTAATGTTTTGATAAAAAATAATTATACAAACCTGACTTTAAACTAATTTTGAACCCTTTTAAATTTTAAGTATTTGGGAAAAATTATATCAAGTTTTAATATTTAACTTAGATCTTATAAAACTTAGATTTAATCACTATGTACATGATATTGTTACCATTACTTCCCAAATATTAACCTAGAAAATAACATACGTAACTCCCAATCCTTTCCCTACTACAATAGAATATGAAAATACATCTAAAATTAATTTTTAACTTCAATATATTTAATAATAATAAACTACACTAAGCATACCCACAACAAACAACAAATAGTACCAATATATTGCACTTGAATTTGTAAACAATGAAACTCTAATGCAACATCCGAGTGAGATTGTCCTCCAGCCTAAGGGGTGGCATCCTTTGACCATTGAAATCAAAGGGGTTTCAAACTCTAATCTCTTATAGATAAGTGAATTTTCATCCTTAGATACACACTTTCGAGCACAAGTGCTCAAAAGGGATTCCTAAAGGCATTTTATTAAGTGTAGATGATGCCCCTAAATGGATGCATTCATCCATTCATATCCATCAAAACAATAATGGGTCGAACACAATGTAAATTTCAACTCCAAATTTGAACAATGATTATGGGTGGGAAAATGTACCACTTTTAAAAGTTATGACACCAAAACCAATCAATAATGGAATTGTGACATGTATTGGGCCATTGTGGAGAGAATATAAATAAATGTGGGGATATTGAGAATTAGGGGTCAAAGATACCACAAGAATCATACCATAGCTTGAGGTATTGGGGGTAGATAAACAAGTGTGTTGGCAAGGACATGTCAAATTTTTTGACAAATACAAAGGAAAAGTGGGGGAAGGATGGAAGGAGTAAGAAGATGAAGAATTTTCTAAAAGTATAAAAAGGACCAAGGGAAGGTTGGACTTAGACAAGAAAGCATACATAAATGAGGAACTCTAAAACTCTAGCAATTGACAAATACTTAGAAGATTGATCACACCTTCAAATTCAAAGACTTTGGGGACCTTATGAAAACACTTAGATGAGAAAATAGGAATAAAATGCACACAAAATGGGACCAAGGGAGATGCAAAAGATAGGAAATGGGAAATTTGGTCCATAACCTAGATTATTACAAAAAGAGTACACAAATTTTTTTTCCTAGTTATAATTGCTTTCCATCAAGCAATGTAAATTCAAATGTTCCAAAACTCATGCTTTTTCTTAAACAACACCCTCTAAAGGTAGATTCTTCTCATGAACTAATAATTTTTTTATGGCTCCACATCCCAAAATCTCCATCTTTGTAACAATGATGGCATCCATTACCCTTGTAAGAAACATTCCACAACCCATGAAGACTAAGTTGATGCAATATGGTGACTCATAAACACACATTGTCATGCATGGAAATATTCCAAGGGATGGATGTTGTGGCTTATTACAAAATGCTCTCTTGAGTGTATCCATTTAACTCATGTTGATTTATGTTTTGAGGAATACTCCCTCAAGTATTCTCCAATGCTCATATTCACTATTTTTGTTGCCTCAATAGCTTGTAATTGATAACCTATTCCAAGAGGGAGCTTTGTAGGTCTATCAAATGAGATAATGCCTACCTAAAAAATATATTAGGGTATGTACATGATCATCATAGGAAAAACAAGCCCTTAAGTGGCAAAATTTTTAGAAAAATCAGAGTTAGGCAACTTGACGTAAAAATTTGAATAAATTACCTATATTATTTCAAAAATATGTAAGAATAGAATCTATATAAAATTGAATTTAGTTTCTAAACTACTAGGTTTATTTAAAAAAAAATCTATTTGGTGAAAATTTGAAATTTCAATGCAGTAGTACTTGAATTTTAGGGAAAAAATAATAAGTGTCTGTCTGACCACCCTAACCACAATAAAATCATAATATTTTTCTATAATATTTTATATATAAGTAGAGGACTCATGTACCAATGTGTTGCATATTTTTTTGTACTTTTTTTCCTTGTAAATCATTAATTATGAATTTTTTATTACAAATTTTAGAAATAATAAAAACTCACATGTCTGACCACCTTAACTTGGTAAAAAAATTTATGAAATTCATTTTTTTTAAATCCTATAGTATGTGAAGCATAGAATGTGATGCATGTTTTGGATTCAAAAAATGTGATATCGTTTGAAAGCTATAGATGTTTTTCAATCATCCTATCAATCAATACTTTAGTTGTAATTCAAATAGAAACTAAATAATAATTATTTATTAAATTCAGAGTAAAGTATAATTTATATTGGTGGAAATCTGAGAATTTCCTTTAAAAACCCTTTTCATTTCATCAATTTTGGGTAAAAAAAACTTTATTGCCACTTTTTGGCCCATCATGATCTTGCACATAACCATTACCTCCATTATCAAAAATTATTTTGAGTAACCCATTTTATTTATTCACCCTATCCCCAACAACATAAATGTGCTTTACCATACACCTTGGGAAGAGTCAAAATGAAATATGTGAATACACATTCCAAATCTTGAGGAGAAATAAATAAAGGCTACAACAAAATTACTAAAAGTTGATGTTCTCATCCTTTGTGTTGGTGGGTGATGTCCTTGGTGATCTATGCTACAAGACCCTCCTTGGAGAACCTCTACATGAAATTCTCTCCATTTTTCCTATAGTTTGTGTAGGATTTGAACTGTTGTACAATGGGCACGTTATGCAATATTTATAAGATTTATTACTTCATCTTAGACCTACATACCATAAGGATTCTATTCTTAAATAAAAAATGCAACCACCCATTGTCATGTCATTCATTTCATCATGTAAATATTCTTCTATGTTGTTGGAAACTATTATATGTCACTTTAGGGTAGTTCCCTATCCTTAGTCCTTCTAGTGATGTAGTTGTCTTTTGTTGTGCTAAGTTCTAATATTAACATAAATTGATAAATTTAAGTAGAAGATATCATTGCCTTGCACACATCTCAAATAGGCGGTTATCCACAATCCAATGGAAACTAGGGGTTGGATTATTTTTTTTGTTGTCATGTTTAAACCATTCTCCATGATGACCCAAATCTAGGTAATTGTTCTCTGAAATCATCATTTTTTATTCTTGATCAACTGTCTCATCCTCTATTTACTTTTTTTGTTGACTCTTAATTATATATGCCTAAGTTCTATCCAAAATAATCTCAACTATGTACTTCCAAATTATGGTATTACTGGAAAATGTTCTAAATCAATTTCTTCTCAAAGCCTATTAAGCTCTTTGACCACATATTTGTTAGAATTGTGAAATACCACAAACCACGAGCCACAAGATCAAACAACAACAAAGACACCTTCTAGACAAGAGATTTGCAAACAATATGTGCAATATTCCTCAACAAGAAAAAGCTACAAAATGAACCTCAAGAATCTTCAAGGAAAACAAAAGTCCTCAAAGGTTGAGAGTTTGAGAGTAAATCTCCAGGTTCATAATACAATGAGGGTTGAGTCATATATAGGAGAAACCCTAATAATTGCTCACTTCAGTTAACATAAAAGTGCCTAGTTAACTAAATAAAGAATCCCTAAGTTCATCTTAAGAGGGGGTGTTAGAGTAATCATGCATTAGCTAATAATTAATTAGTCTTTAATTGATTATTAGTTTAATTCATTATCATGCACTTAAACTAAACTTAGGAGTTTTTTTATTCAATTAACTATGTTTTTTTCCATTAACTGAAGTGAGCAATTATTAGGATTTCTCCTATATAGCACTCAACACTCATTGCATTATGAATCTAGATATTTTCTCTTGAACTATCAACCTTTGAGGACTTTTTTTTTCTTTGAAGATTCTTGAGGTTCATTATGTAGGTTTTTCTTGTTGAAGAATATTGTGCATATTATTTGCAGATCTATTGCGTGGAAGGTGTCTTTGTTGTTTGATCTTGTGGCTCATGTTTTTGTGGTTTTTCACAATTCTAACATGGTATCAAAGTCTTCCATTCAACGAACCCCTTCTTAATTTATGAGATTTGTTTTTCTTCAACAAGGGTTATAGATGTCAGATCTGGAATCCCTTTAGTTTTTTTTGCAAATTTTGGAGGTGGGCATTTTTTAGGTACATTTTAGCATGAAAAAGACCTCACTATTGGATTCAGAGCTGTCGAGAAAGTTAGATTTGGTGCATTTTTGGATCAAAATGGCCAATATCTTTTGCTACGTATATTTTTGAGAAAAATAATTTATGGGTTATGTTCAAAATCACAAGCCATCTAGGTATCTACTAGGTTTTGCAAAGTAAATAGATCTTGCAAAAAAGGTTGTCAAAATATCCCAACTAACCTATTTTCCTTATAGGTGAAGTTTTTTTTTTTGTTGCAAGCTTTTGGATTCAACTATGTATGTTTTTGTGTTGATTCTTTGGATTCTAAACTCTCCTCCCTGAAACATCAAGGGCAGGGGAGGAGAGGTGAGAATCTAAAACGTCGACAAAAAAACATACACAGTTGAATCCAAAAGCTTGTAACAATTTCATAGGTTGTGGAAAACTCATTCCAACTATTTTTATTTTTTACCAAATTGCATGTTCTACTTTTTGGATTCAAAAACACTTTCTAGATTTTGTTGGAAGCACTAAAATATTTTATGGGTATCCATTAGTTTTTGCATACAATGAACAAATATTTTAGAAATCAAATATGAAGGGTCATGTCTATTAAATGCCAACTGGCAAAAAAAAAAAATTAATTAAAAAATATATAATAGTTTTTTATGTTTTTTTAACTTAAAAGGAAAACACATTTTAATATGTTTTTTTTTTAATATATATATATATATATATATAAGTTTGTTTGTTACTTTTTCTTTAAAAATAAAACATGCAATTTTTTTATATATATTTTTATTAAAAAAAAAGTTTTTAAAGTTTTTTTAACTTAAAATAAAAACTTACTTTTTAATATGTTTTTTTTAACATTTAAATTATTTTGCTATTTTTTTTTCTTTAAAAATAAAAACATGCTTTTTTATATGTTTTTTTTAAATATATAAATTTAATTTTTTTGTTGTTTTTTCTTTAAAAAATAAAACATGCAATTTTTTTGCAATATATTCTTTTTGCAAAATAATATCACATGCAGTCTACCTAGAGAATTTTTTTTATCAACATACTAGATTTGGTAGTCTCTATTTTTTAGAGGTATTTTTGACAAATTTGGCAGAGGAGTTTTTCTTCCTACTCAATCCCTCTTTGTTGTGCTTTTCAGTTTTTTACCTAATATTCCAGAGGCCATATCTCAACCATACGATGGTCTCTTCTAGTGTAATTTAAAAAAAAGGGTAGAATTTTGAGCTATTTGCAATGGTGTAGGTATTTTAAAATTTTAACTTCTAATTTTTTCCAAAATTCAGTTTTAGTGTTGTTGTTCAATTCTTGTTCAATTCTCATTTTGGAGACTTTGACAAGCCATATCTTCTACATCCAAACTCCTTTTTGGGTATCGTTCTTTTGAAAGTGTATTTTTTTCATGTATGTCATCATGGTGCTACCATTTTCCTAATTTTCTATCAGATAATTGTATTTTCAGCATGCAGTCCTTTTTTGGACATTATGGGCTTCCACTATATGTACTTCTTTTTATGTAGATGCACTAAGATAAAGTGTCATTATGGTGTATATCTTTTGAAGATTTTACACATCTTGTTGTGCCTTTTGTATTTGCACTATGATATAAAGTGTCATGGGGGGTTGATGTTTTCCTTTGGTTTGCCATCACACCTTTGTCAAGTGAGTGTCCCTTCCACTACATCAGTGAATCCTAGTGATTCTTGCCTCATGCATGTGTGCCTTAGTTTGCACACCCTTTTATTTGTAGGTTGTTTCTCCTACATGAACTTCTTGGTTTCACATAGTTTCAATGTACTTATCATTGTTCTCCCTTTTTAGAATTATGGGTGGGTTTCTTCTATTGGTGCTAATGCTTCTTTGGTTTCAATGTTTGGAATGATCTATGTATCTAGTTCTTGTTCCTATGTACTTTTAAATGTAACATACATTAGCGGCTGGTTACATGCATTTCAATG